>CM042051.1:31022500-31077500 GCA_023525745.1 Arctium lappa | reverse complement strand
TATATATATATATATATGTATATATATATGTATGTGTGTGTGATATATATGTATATATATATATGTATATATATTTGTGTGTGGGATATATATATATATGTATATATGTGTGTGCGTGTTAATTATATAGGTGAGGTCGTCGGAGATGGTGACCGGTGACCCCAACCTCTCCCCTTTTCTTCGTCGGCGTCACCCACCCTCTCCCCTTTTCTTGCATCGATCTCGTGATTATATATGTGTGTGTGCGTGTGTGTGACATATGTGTGTATATATATATATCTGTGTATATATACATGTGTGTGTAATATATATGACTATATATGTGTGTGATATATATATATATATATGTATGTGTGTGTGTGTGTGTTAATTATATAGGTGAAGTCGCCGGAGATGGTGACCGGCGACCCCCAACCTCTCCCCTTTTCTTCATCGGCGTCACCCACCATCTCCCCTTTTCTTGCGTCGATCTCGTGATTATATATATGTGTGTGATTATATATATATATATATATATATATATATATATATATATATGTGGGGCGGGGGATTATGTACTGTGTGTATATATATATATATGTGTGTGTGCGTAATATATATATTTATATGTGTGTGAATGAGGTCGCCGGAGATGGTGGCCGGAGTGTGTGTGTATATATATATATATATATGTATATGTGTATGATTATATGTGTGATATATATATATATATATATATATATATGTGTGTGTGTGTGTGTGTGTGTGTGTGTAGGTGTCATGTACAAGAGAGAGAGAGAGAGAGAGAGAGAAAGAATAAGACAAAAAGAAGTAAAGACAAAAAAAACGTATAAAAAGACGAAATTACCCCTGCCTTAACAGACGATTTAACGGAGCTAACGCCAGAGGGACCATTTTCATAGCAAAATTGAAACCTCAGGGATGAAATCTGTACTTATTGAAGTTCAGGGACCACTTTCGTATTTTTTGGTAAACCTCAGGGACCAAATTTGTAGTTTAATCTTTAAAATAAATAAAAGAGTGAATTTTCGTTACCGTGGTTTGTTAAAAACTGCTATTTTCGTCCTCGTGGTTTAGAATTTACGGCTTTCGTTCCTATGGTTTGTAGCTCATTGTTTTTTTTTGTCCTTATGATTTGCTTATTATTGTTTTGGTCCCTGTGGTTTAGAATTATTTACTGTTTTAGCCCCTTAAGGTGCGTTTGGTTCGCATAATGGAATTTGATGAAATTGTAATTCATTAAAGGAATTTGACTTTGAAGTAATTGGAATGAAATTTGACTACATGTTTGGTTGGTAAGAATTGGATGGAATTCAATTATTAAACCATAAGATGAAAATCAAAATTATTAATAACCACAGGGACGAAAATTGTAATTTACTCTAAATAAAAATATGATATGACTTGATTTCATTGGTTGAGACGTGTGATTTTAGAAAGATGTTTTTTATTTGGGAGGACAACTAAGTTGTAAATTTGTTTTCTGTTATGAACGAAAGACAAATGAAAGCACAATACATGTTCCAATTTATTTTTATTCATCATGAATAATGAAAGTGGATTTTTACAAAATTCATGGTTAATATTCCATGAATGTCTGGAATATGTAGCACACTCTCATTTATCTCTTAGTTCATAATGGAACTTAAGTTTGCAACTAAATCTACCCATATGTATTTCGATTTCAAACTAAAAAATATTGATTTCACAAATGATTATTATCTACTTTTTCCAATAAATATATATATATATATATATATATATATATATATATATATATATATAACATTTGATTTTAAATATAGAGTTAATTATGAATTTGGTCCATGTGTTTTTGTAGTTTTTACGAAATTGGTCTTAAACTTCATTTATTACAGAAGATGACTTGTGGTATACTGGTATGTTGTTTTGTAAGGATTTAGTCTCTCACCCTAACGACCTCCATTACCTCAGTTAATATTAAGAGCATTTCTGTCTTTTTATCTTATTTTTATCCTTTTCCTAATAAAAACTATTAAATATTAATATATATATATATATATATATATTATTATACATATTTATATATATGAATATATAGTATACACACGTCGAGTGATCCCTTCCCTGAGCTCCCACTCTCGTCCCTCCATTTTTCCAACGAGATCCCTCCACTATTTTTTTTTGGCGCAACCCCTCCATACACCACTACCTTTTGTTAATTTTTCTTCATAGCGGCCACCACCCGTCATTTTCCTCCCACTGTTTCTCTTCATAGTAGCCAACACTGTTAGACCACAGTCTCATTGGATTCAAGATCATCCAAACTGAAGATCGCAATCTGAAGCTAAAGCCGGAACGTCGACTCTCAATAATAAAGTCTATGTCTATTTGTAATAAATGTCAATGTAATTCAATGTAATTGTTTGTTTATTAGATTAGATTACTTAGATTTAATATCTAAGTTATAAGTATTGTAATAGTTAACTTAGTTAGTTTCTAGTTTACTTTATTAGGAAATAATATCTAGATTTAATATCCAGATATTAAGTTAGATAGTGTGTTCAACACACTTGCTAGATATTAGGTGTATCTCTAGTTGCTCTCTACACAATTAGATGAGATGAGATCAGATCATAGAACACATACAAAAACACACATCAAGGTGTAAAAGAGAGAAAAACATAGAGAACACATCAAGAACTTAATCGATCAACCTTGTAATCGTTTGATATATTCAATACAGGTTGGTAATCGTTATTGTGTTGTTGTTTCTATAAAACTTGATAGTAGTAGTATTGTTATTGGACCGACATTTGGTATCAGGGCCTGATTAAGATCAAAACAAGTTTTATAAAAGAAAATGTCTCTGTGTTCTTCAAGAAAAATTGATTTCGAGTGTTAGAGTGTTTTAGGTGTTATAATCGATAAGGGTGTGATCGAAATACATGCTAGATTGAGTTGTATGTGATTAATTTCAGTATTAAGCTTAAATCGAGTTTCAATTTGTGATTTTTGTGAGTGAACTGTCGAGTGAAGAAGGTCACTGTGCGATCAAAATAATCTTCAAAAAGTGTATTTTAGTGAGATCGAGTGCTCATAATCTGTTCTAGAAGTGTTTCTAGACATAAGGGTAGTGTTTGTTATTGCTAATCGTTACAGGAACAGATTTTAGACAAATTTTCGAAGTTCAGGACGGATAAAGCGCAAAGCAGAGGAAGAACGAAACCCAAAGTCCTACTTTGCGCTCCTCAAAGCAAACGCAAAGTCTCACTTTGCGCGTCCCAAAGCAATCGCAAAGCTCACTTTGCGCGTTCCAAAGCAAACGCAAAACCTACTTTGCGCTTCTCAAAGGAAACGCAAACCCCACTTCTCGGTTCAAACCTCAGAAACGCAAACCTCAAGCCATCATGTTCATCTCTTCAAAAGACAAGTCTACTTTGCGCGTCCAACTAGACCCGCAAACCTCAATCTTGCGCGTCCAACTAGACTCGCAAACCTCAATCTTGCGCTTCCCACTAGACCCGCAAACCTCCATTTGCGCGTCCCAATAGACCCGCAAACTTCCATTTGCGTTCCCAACTTGAAACGCAAACCTTCTCAATCACATACCTCCTCTTCGAATATATTTTTGAGAAATTTTCGAAACTGTAATAGGGTCTTTAATTGTCATAAAATTTTCTCTAGGGGCGCTGCCCCCATACCCCCGCAAGGGCGTTGCACCTTGACCCCACCCGCTAAGCGGGACCCCCGTGCTAAGTCTGCCTAGGGGGACAAAATTTCTTGTGTGATCAAATTTTACCTGGGTTAACGATCATATCTGTCAAGTTTTTCTCATATATTCAATACAGGATGACATCCAAAGAAGCTCTCGCAATAGGAACCGACACCAAGCCACCAGTTCTCTTTCGAGGGGAATACGAACAGTGGAAGGATAGGTTTCTAAACTTCATTGAAAGACAGGAACTGGGTAATTTCATTATACAATACCTAGAAGAAGGCCTAATGGAAACACAGTATAGGGAGCCAGCAGCAGGAACTCAAGAAGTAAGAGTTGCACTTTCTTATACAGATCTAACAGGTGATGCTAAGCTAAGAGCAAAAGGCGACAGGTTAGCCAAGTCATACATTCTACAAGGGATTATAAATGAAATATATGTAAAGATTGACAGCTACAAAGCCTCAGCCAAACAAATGTGGGATCAACTAGAGAAAATGGTGTTGGGTTCAAAGATTGGGAACCAACTGAAAATCTCTAACTGCCTGCACAGTTTTGAAGAATTCAAAGGCAGAACTGGAGAAACACTAGAAGGAACATATGATAGGTTTGTGACATTGCTAAACGAATTGAGCAAGAACAAGGTCAACAAATCTCAAATCAAGCTGAATATCAAATTCCTGAGTATTCTACAACCAGAATGGAAAGGTTTTGCCAGGCAGATGAGGCAGATAAAAGACCTGAATGAGATTCCACTTCACGAGGTGTATAAAACCCTCTGACAAAATGAAGATGAGGTGGATGAAATTCTAGCAGAAAAGAGAAAAGGAAAGACAGTTGAAGACACAGTCGCTCTTGTTGTGAAGAAGAAGAAGAAGAAGAACAAGACGATTGTGTATGAATCAGAAGAAGCTGAAGCTGATGTTGTCTCTGACTCGGATGAAAATGAACAAATGCAGCAAGCAATGCAGTTTCTAACAAATGCATTTCAGAAAAAGTTCTACAGGAATCCAACGTCAAACAGTCAGAGGTACTCTTCTGGACCCAACAACTATGCTCACAAGGAAAGAATTGAAGGAAGCAGATATGAAGGAAATAGGTATGAAGGGAAAAGATTTGAAGGGAAGAGATTTGAAGGGAAGAGACAAGAGGAGAAGAAATCTGATGAGAGAAGATATCAGACAGAAGGAAACAGATTGGAAGAGAAGAAACCGGAAGAAAGGAAGTACAAAGCTGAAGGATCAAGTCAGCCAGGACCACCCATGTGCTACAACTGTGGCAAAACCGGTCACTTTGCCAAGGATTGTCGAATATCAAAGGTTAGAAACTCCGACTTTTACAAGAACAAGATGCTTCTTGCAAAGCAACAGGAGGCAGGCAAGGCGCTGATGGCTAAAGATGAATACTGGCTGGATCACTCAGATGAAGAAAAAGATGAAGAAGAAAAGGATGAAGCCGTCAATATGTGCTTGATGGGCAAAATCGAATCAGATATTGAAGCTGATTCAGAAAATGAAGAAGAGGAGGTATGTGATTTATCGTATAAAGATTTAATGAATAAAATGCATGTTATGGTTTTAAAACAAGAAGAGTTAGAATCTAATCTTAAGCGAGAAAATGGTGTTATTATTAATAAAAACCAATTGATACAGAAACTTAGCGATGAAATTGCTGAAAAGAAAGTATTAGTTGAGGTTTTACATACAAACGCTGACACCAACGCAAAAGAACAGACTATAATTCTAAAAGAGAATAGTGAGCTCAAGTCTAAATTGACAAAAAGTGAGATTGATTTTTATAAGCTTACTAAAGTGCATTCTTTATATACTAAAGAAAACAAGACCTTAATTGCTAAATTAGATGTTTTGGAAAAGAAGCTATACTCATTAGGTCAAAGTGAGCAAACCATTCATCTTAACAAACCGAAAAAGAACAAAGAAAATTGGGGAATCGGTTATGTGAAACCTCAACATCTTCAAAAGGGTTTAAGAGAAGTGCCTGCACTTTATGACTATACCTCTATGCTTGTTTCTCACCGAATCGACTCATTTAAAGTTTTCAATACTAAACTATCAGAAGAGGATGAAGCTAATGAATTTGAAAAACGGATGAAGTCAACTAAAGTTCACGCTCCATTTTATTATGCAAAGTTGAATAATAGTTATGACTATCCAAATGATGAAAAGAAATCTCTTTCAACTGACTACTTTCAAAGTTATTCTGAAAAAGAAATGGAGGCGAAACTTGTTATAGGTAAAATTTATGTCACTTCTCTCGTGCTAGAAAGTAAAATTTCTCAACTCGAGAACTCTTTATCAGATGAAAAACTTATGATTGAGATTCAACAAAAGGTTTTTTCAACTGTTATGAAAAATGTTGTTTTTACAAAGGCTTCTACTTCTGATGACATGTTTGGTTCATCAAACGAAGAGTTTAATTTTCTTAATTCTGACGGTGGTTTAGATGGTTGTTTTGAACAAATTGATTTTAATGCGAAACTTCCTAACCATGCATCTTTTGTTAAGAAAACTTCAAGAAAAACCAGTTTGCCTGTGTTCAGTGAAAAATCAACGAAAGCTTTCGTTGATAAATCAGTATCTGTGAACGCTAAGAGTGCTAAAGGTAAGAAAATATCTCAGCATTCACAGAAACCAACCACTACTGGTAATTCTAAGAAGAAGCATTCAGTTGTTGCTCAAAGGTCTAACTCACTAGTTTTACATGTTTCAGATATGAGCAAGTCAAGACCTGAAGCCCATTCTCAATGGCAACCAAAACGAAAGCTTGACAAGGCCGTTTTATCGTCTAGTAGTGTTAATTGTAATAAGACTTCGCTTACTAAAGATGTTGTGATTGCTAAAATTGCTGTTTTGAATCCAAAACTTGTTGTTTCTCGTAAACAATATACAATGAAGCAATTATTTCAGTTATCTTTATCTGCTGGAAAGTCCTCTATCTATAATAAACATGTTTCTATTACTTGTCAAGATTCTGGAAATTGGTTTGGAAATTACCATGTGCATTCATCTCATACCAACTTTCATGCTTTTCAAAAGATCAAAGGATCCAGTTTGAAATGGGTACCAAAATCTTGTGCTAACACAGCAGGACCCAAATTCCAGTGGGTACCTAAGGCTAAATCTGTGTTGCAGGCACACAAAGATTAAAGAGAAAGCGACTTCTGATTATGTACAGATCAGGACTCGTTCTTCAATGTCAAAAATAGGTTTTTGGATAATGCAGTTCAAAACCCGAACATCAAAGTCAAAATAGGCTTTTGAACAAATCAGTTCAAGACCCGCACTTCGATAATCAAAGTGAATATTCCAAAGTTGTCGTATAAATATCTAAATTTCCAATTTCTCTTATGCAGACTTGTCATACATGGTTCTTGGACAGCGGATGTTCAAAGCACATGACAGGGCAAAAAGAGATACTGTCCAACTTTAAAGACAAATTTTGTGGAACAGTAAGATTCGGAAACGACCAGTTTTCTCCAATCATGGGATACGGTGATGTACAACATGACAATGTCACTATCAAGAAGATGAGCTATGTAGAAGGCTTAGGACACAACTTGTTCAGTATAGGCCAGTTCTGTGACAAAGACTTAGAGGTCAACTTCAAAGCCAAAAGATGTTCCGTTCGCAGTGAAGAAGGCGAAGAACTTTTGGTCGGTAAACGAGAATCAGACCTCTACACAATCAATTTATCAGATGTCCAGACTGACAAGCAAGTTTGTCTACTATCGAAAGCTTCGATGAAACAAAGTTGGTTATGGCATCGACGTCTTTCACACCTCAACTTTCGGTACATCAACGATCTGGTCAATGGAAAGCTCGTCAAAGGACTTCCAGAGCTGAAATATGAAAGAGAACATCTATGCGCAACTTGTGAAAAGGGGAAGATGAAGAGGGAACCTCATAAACCGAAGCCTGAACCAAGTACAAAAGCTTCTTTAGAGTTATTGCATATGGATCTATGCGGTCCAATGCGCACTCAAAGCTTAGGCGGTAAGAAGTACATACTCGTGATCGTGGACGATTATTCGCGGTACACATGGGTCAAGTTTCTACGTACAAAGGATGAAACACCAGATGTTATCATTACATTCCTGAAGACGACCCAGGTGAATCTGCAGAAACCAGTCAAGTTTCTACAAACAGATAACGGCACAGAGTTCAAGAACAACAAAGTTGAAGAATATATCTCGAATCTGTCGGGATTTCACATCAATACTCTGTTGCTCGTACGCCTCAACAAAATGGAGTGGTTGAAAGAAGAAATCGAACGTTAGTCGAGGCTGCTCGTACTATGCTAAGTCATTCCAACTTACCTCTATTTTTGTGGGCAGAAGCTGTTTCGACCGCGTGCTACACACAGAATAGATCCATGATACATCGGAGATTCAAGAAGACTCCTTACGCATTAATCAACAACATAACACCGACAATCAAATATTTCCATATATTTGGATGTAAGTGTTTCGTATTAAACGATAGGGAGAATCTCAACAAATTCAGCGCTAAGGTAGATGAAGGAATCTTCATTGGATATTCCTCGACTTCAACTGCATATCGTGTCTATCTAAAGAAGACAAAGACGGTGATTGAAAGCGTCAACGTCACCTTTGATGAAGAAATGTGTAACACCCCGAATCTTCGTTTGGTTTTGAGAGTTTGTAAAGGAGAAATGAAGAGGATGGTTCTGTCTACAGGGCGCACGGGTCGTGCGCCATCCTTCAGGAAATGCGCACGGGTCGTGCGCATGAAACAGTGCGTGAGTCAGTAGAGAACGCACGGGCCGTGCGCCCTTCCCTTTGGAAAACGCACGGGCCGTGCGCTGTGTTGGGAGGTGTGCAAAGCCTTGGCTAAATATCTCTTTTGGTTGAGATTTTCTAAAAATCTCAGGATTCTCTTTCTCTCTCTCTTCTTTTCTCTCTTTTTCTTATCCGGTCTTCAAGGCTCGTTCGGTTGCTAGTTTTCGGTGTTTCTAGCGAGGGGTCGGTGGTTTAAGCTTCACCTCTACGTCGTGGTCATTATCTGATTTTCCGGGTTTTATTCTGAAAACCTACCGGTGAGTTCCTACTATCATTTTACAAACTTTATACATGTCAAAACTCTTATTTGCGAAATCTAAAGTATTTCTACGGTATGATTTTATGTTCTAATCATTTTGATATAAAAGAAGTTTTTGGTGAATCTCGGGGTTCCCGGTCAGATTTGACCAAAATGACGGGTTCCGCCTTATTAAAGTAAAATGAGGTTTTACTTGCACATTATGTGGTCGTTTGAAAAGAATTATTATGAACTCATTTTAATGGTATTCGTTCTTACCAGAAGTTGAACTAGAAGTAGCATTTTGTTTATAAAATGTACTTGTAACCATATGTTTATTTATGGTTGGTCACATATGTTGTCGTGACGAGTCCATACTATTTCTAGTGGATCCCTAGGTTTTGAAGTAGACTGTTTAGTTGGGAGGTTATATTCCCCAAGTTGTATCTATGGATCACATGTTTCCTCGGGGGCAACTTGGTACGGTTATGTGAGGCCGGATACTAGCCATGGTTCATGGTGATCCTAGTGAAGGAGTATACATTGGTTTCCCTTGGGAGCGCGATCTCACTTCGTAGCACGGACTCTGGGTTCATTGCTGAGGACTCCAAGTGTTTAGCTCATAACTCGGATTTGTGGTCTACTTTGTGTTACACCACTCTCCTTGGTAAAATGGTCCTTTTATCACCGTTTAAGAGTTTTGGACCGAAGAGGCCCGGTTGTGGCGAAATGTCATCTTTACGAACTAAACCGTTATGAAAAGATTTCTTTATGATACTGATGTTTGTATCTTTTGAGCTTTATAAACTGTATGTTCTCACCAGGCTTTATAGTCTGACACTTTTTCTCAAATGACATGTATAGCAGGTTTCCATTAGCGGTGGGTGCCGGGGTTTTTGGAGAGACGAGTTTTGAGTCTCGAGGTTTTTGGAGATAATTTAGTATTGATGTTGGGCATTGTTAAGTCCCATTCTTTTGATGAAATCCCTGTATAGAATTATAAAGTCTTAAGGACTGATCCCATTTATGGGAAGTTAATGGATTTATCTTTGTCAATTGTCAGGTTTTAAATGTTTTATTTTACTCTGATTTCTGAGGTGTTACAAGTTGGTATCAGAGCTTTAGTTTAAGCGAACTAGGCATGAATGTAAGATGTCTAGACTTAGACTGCGTGTGCTAAGAATTGATCCGCGAGAATTGGGTAGAACCCTTAAGATGGGTTAGTCTTAGAGTTGACGGAAAGTACGTTTATCAGGCGTTGTAGTAGTGGTGACAAGAACCGTTATGTGTTGTATGTTCATAATTTCACTTAGCTAATGTTATTATGAGGATACTGTACGTAAGAGTGCTTGAATAACTGTTAATATGACAATTGGTAATGTGGTAGTACGTTTCCCTTGTGTTTATTCAATCTCTCTCTTATCTCTTTCCTTGTTCTGTGAAGTTGTTCAGCATGGTGAATACGCGTGGTAGACCGCGTACTCGTGTTGACGGACTGGAAGCGACAGCCTCCACAGCTGATCAGCCGGAAGGAGTTGAGGTCGTCATGCGTTCGCCAGTGCAGCAAATACTAGGTAGGGGGCCAGAGGTCATTCCACGAGTAGACCTGGCTTCGTCCCACCCAGTCATCAGGGATGCTAGTTCCCCTTCTGAGATGATGGCCAGCATGATGTTGGCAATGAGGGAAGAGATGGCAAAGCAGCAAGAGTTTCTGCTAAAAGTGATTGAGGACCGTGATGTGAACAATCGTAGAAGTGAGACGGTTGTGGAAAACATCGTAGTAGGTTCTGGAGGCGTTGGTACAGGGGTCAGGGCTGAGGAGAACAGGATTGTTGGTGCTCCGGGAGGTAGGAAGAGTTGTTCCTACAAATCCTTTTTGGGTTGCGGACCGCCAGAGTTCTCTGGTTCTGACGACCCAATCTTGTGTGTGAAGTGGATCCGAGCGGTTGAGCAAGCTTTTGGCTCTTCCGAATGTGGTGATGATCAGAGGGTGCGGTTCGGTACCCAATTGCTGAGGGACACTGCACTCATCTGGTGGAATATCATCCAATCCACTCTATCTCCTGAGGTGTTGGCCCAGCTGTCTTGGGCCGAGTTCAAGAAGAAGCTGCTGGAAGAATTTTGCAATGAGAGAACAATGGACCGAATTGAGAAAGAGTTCCGGTCCTTGGTGAAGGGAAGCCTGACGGTGAGGGAGTACACCCGTCAGTTTATGGAGAAGCTTGGTCTGGTGGGGCACGCTGCCCCAACAGAGAAAGATAAGATGAAGACCTATCTGAATGGCCTACCTGCGGACATGCAATCTATGGTCCATAATTCCAAAGCTTCCAACCTCCGAGAGATGGTCGAGGAAGCTCAGTACATGGAAGAGATGTTCGCGAAGGGCAAATCTGAGAATTCGGTAATATTGTCTGATAAGAGAAAGTGGGAGATCAGTTCAGTACCTCCCAAGAGGACCCGACCTTTTGTCGGAAACCGCAACTACAACAGTTATCAGGAAGCAAAGTGGTGTCCGAAGTGTCGGACCAAGCATCACGGTAACTGTTACAGCAATTCTCCAACTTGCTATAAGTGTGGGAAGCCTGGTCATACTGTCAGAGATTGCCCGGTCAGGGGGATCATCTGTTTTGAGTGCAAGGCACCGGGGCACGCGAGGAGAGATTGCCCGAAGCTTGTGTCGGGTAGCGCGCCAGCAAGGAAGGAGAACCCTCCGAAGGTTCCGGGTCGAGCATTTCAGATGACGGCCGAAGAGGCTAGAGCATCCGCTGATGTGGTATCGGGTACTTTTCTTATAAACTCTGTACCTGCTCGTATTTTGTTCGATACGGGTGCTAGTTTCTCTTTCGTATCTGAATTGTTCCGTCAGAAAATTGCTATGCCCACTACTAGTCTTGAGGATGCATTAGTGGTAGAAATAGCCGATGGTAGCCAAGTTTTGATCCGCGAGGTTCTGAAGCAGTGTACTCTTAGTATCGAAGGGAGAGATTTCTCAATCGATCTATTGCCGATGTTAATCGGGGGTTTTGATGTGGTAATCGGTATGGATTGGTTATCAAACAATCAGACCGAGTTCGTGTGTTCCAAGAAGATGATTCGACTTCCCAACCTCTCTGGTGAAGTCGTGGTCATCTATGGTGAAAAGAGGAAGGGTGAGGTGGCAATTATCACAATGGCAAGAGCACGCAAGTGTTTGATAAAGGGATGTTCGTCTTTCCTAGCCTATGTGATCGATGCTAAGTTAGAGAAATCAAAGCTGGAAGATGTGAAGATCGTGCGTGAGTTTCCAGATATCTTTCCGGACGACTTGCCCGGGTTACCACCCGATCGACAGGTAGAGTTTCGGATCGATCTTGTGCCTGGCGCTGCACCGATCGCTAAAGCACCTTATCGCTTAGCACCATCGGAGATGCAAGAGATGGTAGAGCAACTCCAAGAGTTATTGGAAAAGGGATTCATAAGACCGAGTTCGTCACCTTGGGGAGCTCCGGTCTTATTTGTCAAGAAGAAGGATGGCACAATGAGAATGTGCATTGACTATCGTGAGTTGAACAAAGCTACAATGAAGAACAGGTATCCGCTTCCGAGAATAGACGACTTGTTCGATCAACTTCAAGGAACGGGTTGTTTCTCCAAAATCGACTTACGATCAGGTTATCACCAAGTGAAGGTAAGAGAAGAAGATGTTCCGAAGACGGCTTTCAGAACGCGTTACGACCATTACGAGTTCCTTGTAATGCCTTTTGGCCTGACAAACGCACCAGCAGTGTTTATGGATTTGATGAATAGAGTGTGCCGACCTTTCCTTGACAAGTCGGTCATTGTATTCATTGATGACATACTAGTGTACTCCAAGAGCGAGTTGGAACACGAACAGCATCTACGTGAGGTTCTGGAAGTGTTGAGCAGAGAAAGATTGTACGCCAAGTTTTCCAAGTGCGACTTTTGGCTTAAAGAAGTACAATTTCTGGGGCACGTAGTCACTCGAGACGGAGTGAAAGTAGATCCCTCCAAGATTGAAGCTATGATGAATTGGGAGCCCCCTAAGAGTCCGTTAGAGATCAGAAGTTTCTTGGGTCTGCCAGGATACTACTGGAGATTCATTCAAGACTTTTCCAAGATCGCTTATTCCTTGACAGTTCTGACTCGGAAGAATGTGAAGTTTGAATGGACCGAAACCCAAGAGAAGGCATTCCGGATCCTTTAAAAGAAGTTGTGTGAAGCTCCGATCTTGACGTTACCTGAAGGGTCGGAAGATTTCGTGGTTTACAGCGACGCTTCAAATATGGGATTGGGTTGTGTGTTGATTCAACGAGGTAAGGTAATCGCCTATGCCTCGAGACAGCTCAAAATACACGAGCAGAATTATCCAACCCATGATCTGGAGTTAGCAGCGGTGGTGTTCGCTTTGAAGCTTTGGCGACATTACCTATACGGCACGAAATGTACTCTGTACACGGATCACAAGAGCCTGAAGTACGTCTTTGATCAGAAAGAGCTGAATATGAGGCAAAGGAGGTGGCTTGAGTTGCTGAAAGATTACGACTGTGAATTGCTTTACCATCCAGGTAAGGCGAACGTGGTGGCCGATGCGCTAAGTCGGAAGGACTATAGTGGAAGCATTCGAGCTATCCATTCAAGAATCGAGCTAGTGTCTAGCCTTGTTGAGAAGATCAAGGCATCACAGGTGGAAGCACTGTTAGAAGAGAATCTCAAAGAAGAAGTCATGACAAAACAGCGTTTACTCTTGACGGAAGATAGCCGTGGAGTGAAACTGTTCAGCGGTCGTGTGTGGGTGCCCAAGATAGGGGGTAACCGTGAGCTGTTGCTAGAAGACGCACACAAGTCCAAGTATTCCATTCACCCGGGAAGTACAAAGATGTACAGGGACTTGAAGTTGCACTATTGGTGGCCGGTAATGAAGCTCGATGTGGCACGTTACGTTGAGCGTTGTGTGACGTGTTCGCAAGTTAAGGCCGAACATCAGAGACCATATGGGAGTCTTCAGTCTTTAGAGATTCCCGAGTGGAAATGGGAGCATATCACCATGGACTTCGTGACGAAGTTGCCTAAAACTCTTCAAGGTCACGATACCATTTTGGTGATAGTTGACAGATTAACGAAGAGCGCTCATTTCTTGGCTATGCGCGAGACTCTACCGATGAATAAGTTAGCAAAGCTTTATATCGATGAGGTGGTCTCGAGGCACGGCATACCATTGTCGATCGTGTCGGATCGCGACAGTCGGTTCACTTCGAACTTCTGGGATGGATTTCAGAAAGAGCTTGGTACTCGAGTGAAGTTGAGTACGGCTTACCATCCGCAAACCGACGGGCAGAGCGAACGAACGATCCAAACCTTGGAAGACATGCTGAGGTCTTGTGTCATCGATTTCGGGGGTAGCTGGGACACTCACCTGCCTTTGGTGGAGTTTGCCTACAACAATAGCTACCACTCGAGTATCGGAATGGCACCCTTTGAGGCTTTGTATGGGCGAAAGTGTCGGACTCCCGTATGCTGGCTTGAAGCGGGAGAAAAGCAGTTCGCTGGACCTGAGATCGTGCAAGAGACTGCCGATAAGGTCAAGTGCATTCGTGAAAGAATGAAAGCGGCTCAAGATCGCCAGAAGAGTTATGCCGATAAGAAGAGACGGCCGATGGAATTCCATGTAGGCGACCGTGTTATGCTTAAAGTGTCGCCGTGGAAAGGCATTATACGGTTCGGAAAACGTGGGAAGTTGAGTCCCCGTTTCCTCGGACCTTTCAAAGTGCTTAAACGGGTGGGTTTGCAGGCCTACCAGTTGGAACTGCCACCGGAGTTAAGTAGAATACACAATACGTTTCATGTTTGCTACCTCCGGAAATGTTTGGCGGTGGAAGACAGCGTCATTCCCCTTTCAGAGTTAAGGGTTGACGAAGGTAACCGTTGTGTGGAAGAACCCGACGCCATCTTAGAGAGAAAGTCTAAGAAGTTGCGTCATAAAGAAGTCACCTTGGTCAAGGTGCAGTGGAAGCGTCACCGGGGAGCAAATGTGACGTGGGAAGCCGAGGAGGATATGAAGCGAAGATATCCTCACCTTTTTGAGTAGTTGGGATTTCGAGGACGAAATCATTCCCAAGTTAGGGAGGATTGTAACACCCCGAATCTTCGTTTGGTTTTGAGAGTTTGTAAAGGAGAAATGAAGAGTATGGTTCTGTCTACAGGGCGCACGGGTCGTGCGCCATCCTTCAGGAAATGCGCACGGGTCGTGCGCATGAAACAGTGCGCGAGTCAGTAGAGAACGCACGGGCCGTGCGCCCTTCCCTTTGGAAAACGCACGGGCCGTGCGCTGTGTTGGGAGGTGTGCAAAGCCTTGGCTAAATATCTCTTTTGGTTGAGATTTTCTAAAAATCTCAGGATTCTCTTTCTCTCTCTCTTCTTTTCTCTCTTTTTCTTATCCGGTCTTCAAGGCTCGTTCGGTTGCTAGTTTTCGGTGTTTCTAGCGAGGGGTCGGTGGTTTAAGCTTCACCTCTACGTCGTGGTCATTATCTGATTTTCCGGGTTTTATTCTGAAAACCTACCGGTGAGTTCCTACTATCATTTTACAAACTTTATACATGTCAAAACTCTTATTTGCGAAATCTAAAGTATTTCTACGGTATGATTTTATGTTCTAATCATTTTGATATAAAAGAAGTTTTTGGTGAATCTCGGGGTTCCCGGTCAGATTTGACCAAAATGACGGGTTCCGCCTTATTAAAGTAAAATGAGGTTTTACTTGCACATTATGTGGTCGTTTGAAAAGAATTATTATGAACTCATTTTAATGGTATTCGTTCTTACCAGAAGTTGAACTGGAAGTAGCATTTTGTTTATAAAATGTACTTGTAACCATATGTTTATTTATGGTTGGTCACATATGTTGTCGTGACGAGTCCGTACCATTTCTAGTGGATCCCTAGGTTTTGAAGTAGACTGTTTAGTTGGGAGGTTATATTCCCCAAGTTGTATCTATGGATCACATGTTTCCTCGGGGGCAACTTGGTACGGTTATGTGAGGCCGGATACTAGCCATGGTTCATGGTGATCCTAGTGAAGGAGTATACATTGGTTTCCCTTGGGAGCGCGATCTCACTTCGTAGCACGGACTCTGGGTTCATTGTTGAGGACTCCAAGTGTTTAGCTCATAACTCGGATTTGTGGTCTACTTTGTGTTACACCACTCTCCTTGGTAAAATGGTCCTTTTATCACCGTTTAAGAGTTTTGGACCGAAGAGGCCCGGTTGTGGCGAAATGTCATCTTTACGAACTAAACCGTTATGAAAAGATTTCTTTATGATACTGATGTTTATATCTTTTGAGCTTTATAAACTGTATGTTCTCACCAGGCTTTATAGTCTGACACTTTTTCTCAAATGACATGTATAACAGGTTTCCATTAGCGGTGGGTGCCGGGGTTTTTGGAGAGACGAGTTTTGAGTCTCGAGGTTTTTGGAGATAATTTAGTATTGATGTTGGGCATTGTTAAGTCCAATTCTTTTGATGAAATCCCTGTATAGAATTATAAAGTCTTAAGGACTGATCCCATTTATGGGAAGTTAATGGATTTATCTTTGTCAATTGTCAGGTTTTAAATGTTTTATTTTACTCTGATTTCTGAGGTGTTACAAAATGGCTTCCGAACAACACAGTTCAGAACCCGCAATAACAGGAATACTAGCTTCCGGGCAACTCAGTCCAGAACCTATGTCTCAACAGAATAAATCAGATGAATCATCAACTTCTACTAACCATTTATCTGATTTAGATTTATTATTTGAATTGTTTTATGTTGAATATCTCGGATCTAATGTAAAGAAATCTGTTGTGATTGACAGGATGGAAGACTTAACGACTCCTCACCCAACCACTTCAGATGTTCCAATTGAATCAAACGCCCCGATTCAACAAGAGATAACAATTCAAATGTCGACTCCAACAGTTGAAGAAGTGACAAATCAGAACGAGACAGAAGTAGCTGAAACAGTAGGATGTTCTGTACAGATCAATCTACAGCCAGAACAAGCTGTACCTGCTGAGCCTTCTGAACCTGCCACTTCAACTGAAATCACTCCTCATGAACAAACAGAAGAAGGTACAAGTGGATTTGTAGATGACACAACCGACATACAATCATCTAATCCACTGCCTCATGAACATAAATGGACCAAAGAGCACACGTTAAGCCAGATTATTGGCGATCCATCAAAACCGGTGCAAACTAGGTCAACATCAATGAACATGTGCATGCATGACTCCTTTCTGAGCAAGATTGAGCCAACAAGAGTATCAGAAGCTCTTGCTGATCCAGAACGGGTGATCTCAATGCAAGAAGAGCTAAATCAGTTCGATGCATTTAAAGTCTGGAGACTCGTACCGAAACCTCAAGGTAAAACCATAAAAGGTACGAAATGGGTGTTCAAAATAAAGAAAGACGAAGATGGAACCGTCATCAGAAACAAGGCACGACTAGTAGCCAAAGGATACAGACAAGAGAAAGGAATAGACTATGATGAAACATATGCTCCTGTGGCGCGATTAGAGGCAATCAGAATGTTTTTAGCCTATGCAGCCCACAAGAACTTCACGATCTTTCAAATGGACGTGAAGACAGCATTCCTCAATGGAATTCTGAAGGAGGAAGTCTACGTCTCTCAGCCAGAGGGATTTGTCAATCAAGAGAAGCCAAATCACGTTTACATTCTCGACAAAGCACTCTACGGTCTGAAACAAGCACCTCGAGCCTTGTATGGTGTCCTTTCTAATTTTCTAGTCAAGTCTGGGTTTTCAAAAGGTACGGTTGATACCACTTTGTTTATCAAAAAGGAAAAAGGCGATATCATTTTAATTCAAATCTATGTAGATGATATTATCTTTGGTTCTACAAATCCGAAGTACTGTAAGAATTTTGCAAACCTTATGGTGTCTAAATTTCAGATGAACTTGATGGGAGAGATGAATTTCTTTCTCGGTTTACAAGTAAAACAATTTTCATTGGGTATTTTTATCAATCAATCAAAATACATTAGGGATATTATTCGGAAGTTTCAAATGGAAAATTCAAAACCGATTGGTACCCCAATGGCACCAGGTACTAAGATTGGCAGCGATCCTTCGGGAAAGGCTGTTGATATTAGGACTTATCGAGGGATGATATGTTCTTTAATGTATCTTACGTCGAGTAGGCCAGATATAATGTTTTCAACATGCTTATGTGCAAGATATCAGGCCAATCCTAAAGAAATCCATTTGTCTGCTGTGAAGCGCATCTTTAGGTATCTAAAGGGCACTGCAGATCTTGGTCTGTGGTATCCTAAAGATACTAGTTTTGAACTAACAGCCTACACAGATGCATATCATGAAGGTTGTATGTTAGACAGGAAGAGCACGTCAGGACATGTGCAGTTCCTCGGTGACAAATTAGTAAGTTTGGAAATCAAAGAAGCAACTTTGTGTTTCAACTTCTACGGCCGAAGCAGAATATGTAGCTACTGCTAGCTGCTGTTCTCAGGTCTTATGGATGCGAACTCAATTGCGCGACTACGGTTTCCACTTCAACAAGATCCCGATCTACTGTGACTCCAAGAGCGCCATCGTAATAACGGCGAATCCTGTTCAACACACGAAGACAAAGCATATAGACGTCAGGTATCATTTTATCAAGGATAATGTAGATAAAGGAACAATTGAACTTTTCTTTGTAAAGACTGAGTATCAACTTGCTGATTTGTTCACCAAACCTTTAGACGAAAAGAGGTTTACCTTTCTAGTCTCGAAGCTTGGTATGCTAAATCTCAAAGTATAACCAATAATTACCTATAAAAGTTTTCTAATTGTATACTTATTCATCATTTCTTCATTCTTAACTCTGATTGATATCTGCCATTCTATCATATGTTCATGATCCAAGGGGGAGAATGAGAAGAAATTGACATCTGGTCAATATTACTTCGAAGGGGAGCTCATAAAATATTGCATGTACCTTTTAATGCCAATTTTTTTTGTAATGCAAGATTTTAGGGGGAGCTCTTCAAGTCAAAAGGGGAGTTCGGATATGACTTCTGATTATTTCTGATCAGAACTCATACTTTAAAAAGTTTTACTGCTTTTTTGTCTTTTCATTATAAGTGAATAAATTTTACTTTGACTTGACATAAGACTTTTGCAGAAGTTTTGAGAGAAGCTTAAAAGTTCATATGTTTATGACTTAAAGCTTAGCTTCATGGGATGTAAGATCGAACGTAAAGATATAATTCTTTATCTTAATCTCATATATGGTTGAAAGAAGTACAACTTTCAATCATTGGAAAACATTGTTTTTAATGTTCAAAACACTTCCTGATTTTTCAACAGATTTTATATTTTGGGAGTGTATTTTAAATGTTTTCATGATCTAAATTGTGCTTTAACTGAAATAGTTAAACCAATCTGAGCATCACGTGCATCTAGGAAAACAAAGAATCATTGTGCTAGGTATTAACACAACTTCTATGGAATCACCTTAACCAGTGATTTCTACCCAAGAAGTTAATCCTTAGTGATTGAGTGTGCAAATCGAAAAGAAATGAGTGTGATTAGAGAAAGCAAAAAGTTTAAAAGAAAGAGCGTGTGAGAACAGAGTTAAAAGAATATCACAACTCTGCACCAACTTTTTCTGAGCCGGGTAGCCACAATGCTAGTGATTCACAATTCTTTGGTGATCATTATTGAAACAGGCAACTAACCCATGCCAACTCTTGATCAAACCTCACCATCTACTCATTTTCTTTTTCATAAGAGAGTGTTTCACATTTTCAAAGGGGATGCAGCACATATGCTATTTGATTTTCATTCGGAAAATCTGGATATTGAAAAGAAGGAAGCCTGCCCCACCTTCGCACTTCAATCATGCACATTGAGTCTGTGTTTAACTTACTGTTGTCTCAGTGGTTTACACAATTTTGAGCCTATAAGCAATCATCAAGTGCTTAATTCTTTCTAACACAAGCACGAACACACAAGGAATTAGTTTCTTTTTCATAACGTTTATAGAAATTTACCTTTGTGGTGTTTCGATGATTAAATGGAAGCCCTAGGGAGTCAACATCAAACAGCTCCTTTCCAATGTGTATTTGTTACACACAGTGACTTAGTGTTACTGACAGGCATGTTAACTGATTCATTAGTTGATTCAGGTGTTACACATCTAATTTGTCTGGATTTGCAAAGATCTGGATGAATCTCTTATAAATTGACGAATCAGGGGCTCTAACCGCAAGATTGACATTTCTTACCACTAATTTTGATGAAGTCGTTGCACTTAACATCAAAAAGGGGGAGAATGACTACAAAAGAAATGGCAAAGATCACATGTTTCAAGAATCACGTCCACTCTTCAAAGGGGGAGATTGTTAGAAAAAGACATGCTGATTTAAGAGCTAAAGAAAGAGATTGCATCTTCTGAGCTGAACAAGAAGACTGAATTGGACAAATCTTTTTATTAAATGACCTTGATCCAAAGGGGGAGATTGTTAGACCACAGTCTCATTGGATTCAAGATCATCCAAACTGAAGATCGCAATCTGAAGCTAAAGCCGGAACGTCGACTCTCGATAATAAAGTCTATGTCTATTTGTAATAAATGTCAATGTAATTCAATGTAATTGTTTGTTTATTATATTAGATTACTTAGATTTAATATCTAAGTTATAAGTATTGTAATAGTTAACTTAGTTAGTTTAGTTAGTTTCTAGTTTACTTTATTAGGAAATAATATCTAGAATTAATATCTAGATATTAAGTTAGATAGTGTGTTCAACACACTTGCTAGATATTAGATGTATCTCTAGTTGCTCTCTACACAATTAGATGAGATGAGATCAGATCATAGAACACATACAAAAACACACATCAAGGTGTAAAAGAGAGAAAAACATATAGAACACATCAAGAACTTAATCGATCAACCTTGTAATCGTTCGATATATTCAATACAGGTTGGTAATCGTTATTTTGTTGTTGTTTCTATAAAACTTGATAGTAGTAGTATTGTTATTGGACCGACAAACACACACCATCTTCATAACACACACACACACATTGCACACACTATCTCTTGATGCAAGACCCACCTGATGGTGGTGGTGGGTTTATGTTTCATGGAGATGGTGTTGTGGCATGGGAGTTGCAGGTGAGAGGGATGGTGAGGTTTTCCGAGATTGTGTTGAGCTATCTAAGTTGCAGGATGGTGGTGGAGGTTTAAGTTTGACATAGATGGTGGCAATTTGACTTTGTCATAAAGGGAGGAACGCAGTGGTTGTCAATCGATTGGGGAGGTAACTAGTCGTGTTTATGTGTATATATACACACACGCACACACACACACACACATACATACATACATATATATATATATATATATATAATGGTGAAGGATGGAGGTAAAGAGGATGGTGGCAAGTTGGGACCACTGTTAGAAACACACACACATCACACATAGTTGAGAGCATAAACGTAGTAGGGGAAGGAGGGTGGTGGAGATGATGAGGGGGGGTACCAGAGCAGTGGCATGAAGAAGTTTATCGGAGCAGTAGTGTTCGCCATAAGTGAGTAGAAGAAACGTCGAATGGGAGAGGATGTATGAACGAGAGGGAAGAGTACTAGGTGGGGTATCACGTTAGAGGGAGAGAGAGGGAGGGAGGGAGGGGGAGAGAGAGAGAGGGAGGGAGGGAGGGGGAGAGAGAGAGAGACGAGAGAGTTCGACGCAAAGAGATAACGGAGGGAGTGAAACAAGGTGTTTCATGGAGCAACACTTTGGGGACGACGTCTCCTGTGATCGTATATGTTAGGACCATAAATTTCCTAGAGCGTTGAAAGTTATATAAAGAATTATAAATGTTTTATTTATTATTTGTAAACGTCTTTATTATGTTAATTGGGCTTAGTTAGTTGTAATAGGCTTGGGTCTTGCTTGTTATAGGCCTAGGTATGTAAAGTTGTTTTCTAGGTCATTAGAGTTATAGATCAGTTTATGCGCTTTATAGAGAAAAGAGAGAGAGATAGTTTGTTTTTCATTCATAAATGTAACGTTAGTTAATCATTCAATACAAGTTAATCGTTTCGATATATTGTTATTTGTTAAACTGGGATTTACAATTGGTATCAGAGCAGAGTCGGTGATTTGAAGAATTTTTGAAGATGAAAGGTTGAAGATTCTTGAAGAAATTGAATTTTTTTTGTTGCTTGAAGAACAAGAAATTGAAGATCACATACGGGTTTGAGAAGTTTTCATCGATTTAATATTTTTTTGGTGTTAGATTTTGGTTTCTAATTGTTTTAAGTTGTTCTCTATCTGTTTTGCTTCGTCTTTTCAATGTTCTGAAATTTTGGTTGTTAA
This sequence comes from Arctium lappa, assembly GCA_023525745.1. Classification (NCBI taxonomy): domain Eukaryota; kingdom Viridiplantae; phylum Streptophyta; class Magnoliopsida; order Asterales; family Asteraceae; genus Arctium; species Arctium lappa. The sequence goes on along the minus strand of CM042051.1, from coordinate 31,055,356 downwards.
GAGTTTTCTTCATGTTCATCCATGTTATTTAAAAGTTCAAAGTAATTAAATCTTGAACTTAGTCCAAAATCGGTGTTTTATTTTTAATAAAAGGTGTTTTTTTTAATCATATTTTGATCTTTAACTTGAAGGACTAACAATTGTTAATCGAGTTTTGCAAGTGCAGGTGTCGAATATGAGGTAAATTGTCCCAAACCCTAACTTCTTTTTCATAACTTATTGCAGGTTTGACCAAAGTGTAGCAACCTATATTGTTTGACCTGTTTGAACGATGGTTGACTGAGGAGTCCACGTGCGATAGTTGACTGTGTTTTACAACCATATATCGCATACACTAGTATATCGTACGACATACACTATCGTGCGACACACATTATCGTAAGACACATCACACATGCAGCCATCCATCTTTGACCTTCTTGGTTTCCTGTTTGACCATCTTTAGCCTCCCATACATAAATTATCGCAGGTGCTAATTGTTTATGCCAAAAATCTCCCAAGGAGAATTTAAGGTAAACGTGAAGCTTAATCCAACCAAAGAAAGTAACGACAATAATTGTACGACTATAACAAAAATAAAGTAAATAAGACAAGAGAATTGGTGACGCGAAAAACCCCTAAAATGGGTAAAAACCGTGGACGAGTGAGATTCGTCGTGCACTATAGACGTCAATCAGGGACGTCGTCCTTTAGAACAAGTGTTACATGTGTAATACAATGTAAAACAATACGATAAAGTAAAGTCGGTCGTGCATCGTGTGTAATTAGTCTTCGGTCGTGCGTCACGCGATAAACGGTAGTGGATCTTATGAACTTCGAGAGAAACTGAGTGAGCTTAAGAACGTAATTTGTGAGCTTGTAAGGTCTGAGAATCAGATGTCCAAATATGAAGTTCCAGCCTTGTATTTATACTCCATCTTTCTGTTTCCCAAGTATTGAATGCATATGACCGTTTCTGATATTGATGACAGCGTCCGTTATGCTTATTGCTATTGATGATGTCTTCCGTTACAATCTCTTGTCATGAATGCCTTTGAATTCTGCATTTAAACATAATATAACGTATGCTGCCAATTAGTAACTGAAATCAGGTCATACGAGGGTATTTGTCGGATGGATATTTGATCGTTTTAGTCGAGGTCGCCTAAAGGAAAGGCGTCATCCATCATCTGTCGCACGACCATGGACTGTTGGACTTTTTACCCAAACAGTTTGCCCCCAAATTTAAAATTCAAGCGGCAACTTTTTGAAATTTAAATTTTAAAAACATGACATGTGCTGAAAAGAAAAACGCGGGTAACTTAACTATAACCAAATAAGTTTGTTTCCAACTAGATAATGATGTTATCCCCTGTGAAAATAACAATTTAGACAGCTAATTAGGGACAGGTGTCACATATCGGAAGGTCGTATTCGAGTGCTTCGCCTAACACGGGTGACACGTGTCAATTGACGATTTGATTTCTTGACGATTCGGTTTCCAAATTACAGTATAAATAAGGATTTTCCTTAATCTTATCCTTTTTCTACGCTTACCTTTTCAAAGAATACACATCCCCGGCGAGATTCAGTTTTCGATTGACCATAATCATTTCCTATTTCTAGATTCGAGGTTTAGAACATTATTTAAGGTACGATTTCTAGTTCTTTTCCTTTGTATCAATTTATGCGTAAGAAATCTTTAGCTAAGAAGCCTAGAAAAGCTTGGGATTGCCTTAGTTACTGGAAGGCGACTGTGAGTGTTCCTGATTTCAATATGTCGAGCGAACCTATTAGTGTTTACAAGGAAGAAGAAAATCTAGAGTACCTTAAAAAATTAGCTAGGATTCCAGAGGGTGTCAATCTAGTGACGCCGGAAGATTTACGACCAGATGAAGTTCCGAAGGGATATGGCGTTTTATACGAGTATCCCTTCAAAATAGGCTTTTCTTGGCCATTTATTCCCTTAGTCAGGGAGTTTTTAGATGCATTTGACTTATCGCCTGGACAGTTGATGCCTCAATTCTGGCGGATTGTCCAGGTGGTCGATCGTCTTACGGCCGGCTGGGGGGCTCCGTTCAATTTGAACGACCTTCTAACTGCTTATAGCGTTCGAGCGGATAACTATCATAGATATAGTTTATTCCCTCGAACAAAAGGAGATACCGTATTGGTGCATAATACTGCGGTGAACGACCGTGGTTGGAAACGCCACTATGTTTTCCTCCAGGTGGCATCCTTGAACGATGAGGATAGCCAATGGTTTTCTTCTGGATGGAACGAGTCGGGTAGGTTTTCTTATTTTTTCGGATGTTTTTGTCGTGTGTCGTGCGTTTTATAATGTATACTAATGGTGTCTTTCCTTTTATTTGGCAGTGATTGACTTCACTAAAGTGAAGCCAAATAGAGATTCTCTAAACAAGATTCAAAGGATCTTGGAGAAGAGTATTGTCGACCATTCTTTTTCTGTTCGGTCGAACGACGAGGAAGACGAAGTCGTTTTTGTCGCGGAGGTTCCATCCGTCGAAGGTTCTCATCAAGGAGAGGAGAGAGAAGAAGAAAGAGAAGAAAAGAAAGAAGAAGAGATGACTGGTACGTCGTTCGAATTCTTTTATTGCGAAGGTTACATGTCTTTTCTAACTCTTTTATTTCGTCCAGAAGATTCATCTACAAAGTCGGCTGCTCAGAGACGGGCCGAACAACTGGAGCTTGCCCGTCAGGGCAGAGAGAAATCAAAGAAGTGATCTGCTCCTCCTACGGGGGTGGATCCAAAGCGTCTTCGAGGCAAACCCCGGACTTCACCAAAGAAGACGGGTGAGGCTTCTTTGCCGTCCCTTTCAGGGGCGACACCTGCGAAGGAAACCGTTACCGGTGTCGAATTGGGAAGTTCGACTAAGGCGACGAAGGACATTCCCTTGTCGGGAGTGTCGGGCGATGAGAAGCCTCCTTCTTCCTCTAAAGGTGAGGAGAAGAATAAGGAAAAAGTGGGAGAAATGACTTTCAAAGCTACTCTCCCAGCTGATTTCTTGGTAAATGACGTTCTCGAAAGAGACGTCATTTTTCCCCATTTGGCAAAATTCCTTCTTCCAACCTTTTATGATCGTTACAAGGAATCTAGGTTGGAAGACACGGGAGCCCATGCCTCTGGTCTCTCCTTCATGGTAATTACATTTTAACTTTTCTTTCCTTCGTTTATTTGTTCTGTTTTTAATCCTTTTGCTACTGTTGTAGGCTTTTCAAGCTTGTTTGAGCTTTTATGCTCAAACAGAAGGTTTGAGGGCGTCTTTTCCTGAAGTAAGAAGAGAGCTGATGAGGCTCTTGAAAAAGAAAAGGTCGCTTTAAAAGCGGTCGAGATTGAGAAGGTGAAGGTCGAGAGCCTTAAGGCTAAACTCGTTGAAGCTCAAAAAGAGAAGGTCGAGTTTAGGGATCGCGTCCTTGAGCTTGAGGCGTTAACAATCAAACTGGAGATCGAGAAAAAAAAAGCCACCACCGATGCTGCTTCTCATGCTGATGAAGTTGCGTCTCTTCAAAAGAAAGTCGAGGCTTTGGAAGGCGACGTCAAAGATTTGGAGGAGGAAAATCAACAGCTTGAATCCTTTTCCCGTCTTACAGCCAGGGCTGCTTTGAATCCTTTTCCCGTCTAAGTGGGAAAAATCCCATGGCGTCGGCTGCCGAAGAGCTCAAGACTTATCTTGAGAAGGTGGGGACTGAAAGGGACCTCGACGAGGATGACGATTTGGATGGGAGCGATGGCGGAGAAGATGAGGTGTTAGCAAGGACGGACGTCGTACAAGAACAATCTGGCGCTCCTCCTACTTAGCTTTTTTTGAACTTTTCACCTGAAGGTCGACCGTATGTGGTCGTCCTTTATATTTGTATTTTTGACTTTCTATGAAACACAACTCTTTTTGCTTTTCAATACTTATTACTCATCTTTATAAGTAATCGTTCGTCGAATAGGTAAATAAACAGTTGCATTAGTCATACAACCATATCATTATCAACTGAAACTTTCGATCGACCTTAGGCAATTCATAATAATGGTTCTTGGGTCTAAGAATATCAAATGCAGGATTTAACCTTTGTCATTTGTTAGAGCATAAATCTGTTGGATACAAGATCAAGAATACTGAAGGTCAAAGTTGAGAAAGTCAAAGTTGCTAAAGTCAAATCTCATTAAAAGTCAAAGTCTATTTTGTAATAAGTCAAACTTAGTTGTATTTTGTATTTGTATTTTCCTTGTATTAGTTGTAGGTATAAATACTTTTTCTCTTTGTATTTTCAGTAGTTAGTAGAATTACGAATTCAGTTAGAGAGAGAATACGTAGAGAGAGAGAGAGAGAGTTCTAGAGAGAGAAAGTGTAAAGAATTGAATTGAAAGAAATCAAACAGGTAATTTGATTGTTAAATCTTGTCTGTTTGATTGTAATTGTGTAGAAACTAGAATCTGGAACACACATCATTTATTAATATCGAATATATACGTGTTATCACATGAGTTTCACTCGACACAAAGATTTCAAATAAGTCGCGCGTCCCTGCGAAAAACAATATTAGTGGGGTGGTCGTTGGTTTGACCAACGACCCTCCGATGCTTAAGTCAGTAATCTTTCTTAAAAAATAATCAAAGAAATTAATTTCACAAAATTAAAAGTAATACCTCTTTAGATGAACTGCATTCCAGCTTCGTGGGATATCTTGACCATCGAGGGTTTGGATTCTATAAGCTCCATTACCCACGACACTAGAGATTTGATAAGGACCTTTCCACTTAGTGGAAAGTTTACCTGCATTAGGCTCTTGAGTGTTTTGAAACACTCGTCGTAGGACGTAGTCGCCTTCTTTAAAAACTTTGACCTGGACATTTTTGTTGAAATGTCGTTCGACAGTTTGTTTTTGCGACGCCATGCGAATGTGAGCAGCTTCTCGGAGTTCCTCAAGGGCGTCGAGGTCATAACTTAAGTCGACTAAATTATGCTCAATGGACGTATGCCTTGAAGTCGGTAGACGTACCTCAATAGGTAACACAGCTTCACATCCATAGACTAAGGAAAAGGGAGTTTGTCCTGTGGATGTACGAGGTGTCGTACGATTAGCCCATAGAACGGAAGGCAACTCTTCCACCCACTTCTCTTTGGCAGCTTTGAGTCATTTCTTGAGTGAATTAATGATAGTTTTATTACTCGACTCGGCTAAACGATTCGACTGTGGATATCGAGGTGTTGATGTTACCAACTTGATGTTCCTTTCTTCGCAAAATCTTCTCATTCGATCACTGATGAATTGTGTCCCGTTGTCACACGTTATTTCAGATGGAAATCCAAACCTACAAATGATGTTAGTCTGGATAAAAGAAACGACCTCTTTGTCTCGGACCTGAGAGAAAGCCGCTGCTTCGACCCATTTAGAGAAATAATATGTTAAAACTAAAAGGAATACCTTTTGCCCGGGGGCAGGTGGTAATTTCCCAACAATATCCATCCCCCATTTCATAAAGGGCCATGGGATCAAAGTCGAGTGCAAAGGTTCAGAAGGTTTATGTGACATACCTGTGTGTCTTTGACACGCGTCGCATAACTGTACATACCTGGTCGCATCTTGTCTTAACGTTGGCCAATAGTAACCTTGTCGCGATATCCGGTTGGCTAAACTGCGGCTTCCGGAATGATTTCCACATTCACCGTCGTGCATATCATGTAGGATTTTGTGTACTTGAGCCTTGTTGGTGATACATCGCAGATTCAGACCAGTCGAAGACCTTCGATACAATTGTACTCTGATCATAACATACCTTGATGCTTTAAATCTAACTTTTCTCGCTTCCATTCTGTCATCGGGCAATTGATCATGCTCTAAATAATTTCTAATGTCGTCCGACCAATAATTTTCTTCTTCAATTGGTGCGACCGAAATATTATCATCTTCCTTGATGGACGGGGTTGCAAAGTGAACCACCGGGATATTGTCGAATGTCGTTCGATTAAGTGCTGACCCCAAATTGGCTAGTGCATCGGCTTGAGTGTTCTGATCTCTTGGTATCTGTTCAATTATAAAGCGACTGAACTTCTTCACTTCTTCTTTTACTATTTTATAGTAAGCAATCATCCTTGAATCTTTTGCCGCAAATTCTCCATTAACTTGGTTAACAACTAGGGACAAGTCGCTCCGGACGTGCAAATGTGTTGCCCCCAAGTCGTGAGCTATTTTGATTCCTGCAATCAGTGCTTCATATTCTGCCTCATTATTTGTTGGTTTGAAATCGCATCATATGGAGTATACTATTTTGCCCCCTTGTGAAGACTGTAGGATGACACCCAGGCCCGTGCCGCGTATATTCGCCGAACCATCAACGTCGAGCGTCCAAGTAGTGTCGTGCAAAGTCGCCACAATTAACTGGTTGGATGTCATTGTGTTTTCCATTTCTGGATTGAAATCTGAGACGAAATCTGCCAGGACCTGTGACTTGATCGCCGTTTTGGGCTTGAAATCCAAATCAAAATTGCTGAGGTAAATGCTCCATTTAGCTAGTCGTCCTGTTAGTTCAGGTTTCCTTAACACCGACTTTAATGGAAAGTTAGTTACCACAATTATAGGATGTGATTCAAAATAATGTCGTAGCTTTTTAGCAGCCATGACTAACGAAAGTAAAAGTTTTTCTATAGACGAATACCTGGTTTCAGCGTCTAGTAGAGTTTTTCTTACATAATAAATTGGCAATTGTCGTCCGTCGGTTTCTCATATAAGAACTGCACTTACCGAATTAGTGCTGACGGCTAGGTAGAGTTGAAGGGCTTCACCTTTTTCAGGTTTAGAGAGGAAAGGAGAAGACATCATGTATTTTTTGAGTTGTTGTAACGCTTCTTCGTGCTTGTCAGTCCACTCAAAACCTTTATTTTTTTCGTAGGACATTGTAGAATAAATGACATTTGTCGGACGATCGAGAGATGAAACGATTCAGCGCTGCTATCCGTCCTATGAGACGTTGGACTTCTTTAAAAATTCTAGGCGATTTTAATTCGACAATTGCTTTGATTTGATCTGGATTAGCTTCAATTCCTCGTCGTGTGACCATATAACCGAGAAATTTGCCAGCTCGAACTCTAAAAGAATATTTTGTCGGATTCAACTTCATTTTATATTCGCGTAAGATATCGAACGACTGCTTCAGATGTCCTATATGATCGTCCATATGATTTGATTTGACAAGCATGTCATCGATGTATACCTCCAGAGTGTCGCCCAAATGTTCTTTGAACATCATATTCACCAATCGTTGATATGTCGAGCCTGCATTCTTAAGACCAAAAGGCATTACTTTATAACAACAAATACCTTTATCTGTCATGAAGGCCGTTTTTTCCTGGTCGTCAGTATGCATTAATATCTGGTTATACCCAGAATATGCGTCTATGAACGTGAGTAACTATAGAGTCGACCATAGAGTCGATACGTGGCAATGGAAATGGATCCTTCGGGCAAGCTTTATTAAGGTCGGTGAAATCAATGCATACTCTCCATTTACCATTTTTCTTTTGGACGACAACAACGTTGGCGAGCCAATCTGGATACTTGACTTCTCGTATTTTTCCTGTTTTAAGCAAATTATCAACTTCATCGTTGATAACCTTATTTCTCTCAGGAGCAAATTTCCGTCTTTTCTGTTGAACGGGTTTGAATAATGGATCGATGTTGAGTTTATGAGAAATAATACTCGGATCGATACCCACCATGTCTTCGTGCGTCCAGGCGAAACAATCATAGTGGTCCTGCAAAAAAGAAATTAATTGCTTTTTGAAAGAAGGGTCGATCGTCGAACCTATGTAAACCATCTGATCAGGTTTATCCTGGTTTAGGACGACAGCTTCCAAGCGATAATCGTCGTCAGACCCAAGAACGTCCTGGTTCTGTAATTGCTATACTGTCTGCTTCGGGGACTTTAAGGAAACTTTGTAACATTCCTTAGCAACCTTTCTTTCTCCTTTGATCTCCTGTACTCCCCATTGCGTGGGAAATTTCAAAGTTTGGTGGTACGTCGAAGGTACAGCTTTCATATCATGAATCCAAGGTCGCCCAAGGATAACATTATAAGTTGATGAGCAATCGACGACATTGAATTTCGTCTGTCTGTTGATTCCTTTAGCATATACTGGAAGTGTGATTTCCCCCATGGTTTTTGTCGCTCCACCATTAAATCCAACGAGTGTGGTCGAACGTCGTGTAATTTCGGATTTGTCAATGCCCATCGCTTTCACTGCATCAAAAAAGATAATGTTAGCTGAACTACCTCCGTCGACGAGTATCCTTTTTGTCAGACAATTTCCAATGCTCAATTGGATAATTAGTCCATCATGATGTTTCTGATGTACGTCATCGAGATCCGCTTGGTCGAACGTCAAGGGCATAGCCTCTAGCTCTGCGTCCTCTTTGAGTCGTGCCTCCTTTGGAATTGGTCGATCGTCGGGACCGTGACTGGCATGTCTTTTAGCAGCTGAATATGTGGTCCCACAAAGATCAGAACCTCCGGTGATACAATTAATCACCTTAGCATGCTCTGGGGATATGGGACGTGCATCTTTCTTTTCCGTCAATTCCTGTAAATGACCTTTCGAGTTGAGCCCGGAAAGCCCTTTCTTTAAGGCAATGCTGTAACACCCCGGATTTCCGTTATGTAATCTTGTTATTCTTGTGTTAAGCTTTTGTCGTTAGCTCCGTGTTTAGTTTGTAGTAGAGTTTGGATTTTTGTGAAGTGGGGACAAGCAGTGAACTACGCGAGTTACACCACGACTAGAGGTCGCGGCACAACCCGCGTAACCCACTGTTTTGTGTGAGTTTCAGGGAACTACGTGAGTTACACCGCGACTTAAGGTCGCGGCACAACCCGCGAAACCCACTGGATGGTTTAGGGGGTTTTGGACACGGGCGAGTTATGCCGCGAGTTGAAGTCGCGGCATAACCCGCGTGGTTGCTTTGACCGCTTAAAAGAGTTCAGTTCCCAAAGATCTCATAATCACAAAATCTAAATATCTTTTCTCTCTCTTCCTTTTCTCTCTTTTCAACTTTCGATCTTCGAAGTCTCGTTTGGTTGCTAGTTTTCGGTGTTTCTAGCAAGGGGTCGGTGTTTTAAGCTTCACCTCTTCACCGTGATCGTTATCTGGTTTTCTAGGTTTTATTCCAAAAACCTATCGGTGAGTTCCTACTACATTTTACAAACTTTATACATATCAAAACTCTTATTTGCGAAATCTAAAGTATTTCTACGGTATGATTTTATGTTCTCTACATTTTGTTATAAATGAAGTTTTTGGTGATTCTCGGGGTTCCCGGTCAGATTTGACCAAAATGACGGGTTCCGCCTTATTGAAGTAAAATGATGTTTTACTTGCACATTATGTGGTCATTTGAAAAGAATGTTTATGAACTCATTTTAATGATTTTCATTCTTACCAGAAGTTGAACTGAGAATAGCATTTTTGTTTATAAAATGTACTTATACCATATATTTGTTTATGGTTGGTCACATATGTTGTTGTGACGAGTCCTTACCATTACTAGAGGATCCCTAGGTTTTGGAGTAGACTGTTTTGTTGGAGGTTATATACCCCAAATTTGTAGCTATGGATCACATGTTCCTCGGGGGCAACTTGGTACGGTTATGTGAGGCCGGATACTAGCCATGGTTCATGGTGATCCTAGCGAAGGAATATACATTGGTTTCCCTTGGGAGCGCGATCTCACCTCGTAGCACGGACTCTGGGTTCATTGCTGAGGACTCCAAGTGTTTAGCTCATAACTCGGATTTGTGGTCTACTTTGTGTTACACCACTATCCTTGGTAAAATGGTCCTTTTATCACCGTTTAAGAGTTTTGGACCGAAGAGGCCCGGTTGTGGCGAAATGTTATCTTTATGAACTAAACCTTTATGAAAAGATTTCTTTATGTTACCGATGTTTATATCTTTTGAGCCTTATAAACTGTATGTTCTCACCAGGCTTTAAGTCTGACACTTTTTCTCAAATGATGTGTATAACAGGTTTCCATTAGCGGTGGGTGTCGGGGTTTTTGGAGAGACGAGTTTTGAGTCTCGAGGTTTTTGGAGATATTTTAGTATTAATGCTGGGCATTGTTAAGTCCCATTCTTTTGGTGAAATCCTTGTATAGGATTGTATAGTCTAAAGGACTGATCCCGTTTATGGGAAGTTAATGGAATTACCTTCGTCTTTTTGTCAGGTTTTCCATGTTTTAATTTACTCTGATTGTTAGGGTGTTACAGGTTGGTATCAGAGCTCTAGTTTAAGCGAACTAGGCATGAATGTAAGATGTCTAGACTTAGACTGCGTATGCTAAGAATTGATCCGCGAGATTTGGGGTAGAGCTCCTAAGATGGGTTAGTCTTAGAGTCAACGGAAAGTACAATTATCAGGCGTTGTAATAGTGGTGACAAGAACCGTTATGTGTTGTATGTTCATAATTTCACTTAGCTAATGTTATTATGAGGATATTGTACGTAAGAGTCCTTGATTTGCTGTTGATATGACAATTGATAATGTGGTAGTACGTTTTCCTTTCGTGTTTTCCTATCTCTCTCTTATCTCTTTCCTTGTTCTGTGAAGTTGTTCAGCATGGTGAATACGCGTGGTAGACCGCGTACTCGTGTTGATGGTCTGGAAGCGACAACCTCTACAGCGGGTCAGCCGGAAGGAGATGAGGTTATCGTTCGACCACCCGTTCAGCAAGTACTAGGTGGGGGGCCAGAGGTCATTCCGCGAGTAGACCTGGCTTCGTCCCACCCAGTCGTCAGGGATGTTAATCCCCAGTCAGAGTTGTTGGCCAGCGTGATGTTGGCGATGAGAGAAGAGATGGATAAGCAGCAAGAGTTTCTGCTGAAAGCGATGGAGGACCGTGACGTGAATCATCGGAGGAGTGAGACGGTGGTAGAGAACGTCGTAGCAGGTTCGAGAGGCGATGGTATAAGGGTCGTGTCGATAGAGCGCGGGATTTCTGGTGCTCCAGGGAATAGGAAGAGTTATTCCTATAAGTCCTTTCTGAGTTGTGGACCGCCAGAATTCTTCGGTTCAGATGACCCGGCAGTGTGTGTAAAGTGGATCCGAGCGGTGGAGCAAGCTTTTGGCTCTTCCGAATGTGGTGATGATCAGAGGGTGCGGTTTGGTACCCAACTGCTGAGGGACACCGCACTCATCTGGTGGAATATCATCTAATCCACTCTATCTCCTGAAGTGTTGGCTCAGTTGTCGTGGGCCAAGTTCAAGAAGAAGCTGCTGGAAGAGTTTTGCAACGAGAGAACGATGGACCGTATGGAGAAAGAATTCCGGTCCTTGGTGAAGGGAAGTCTGACGGTGAGGGAGTACACCCGTCAGTTTATGGAGAAGCTGGGTCTGGTGGGGCACGCTGCCCCAACAGAAAAAGACAAAATGAAAGCCTATCTCAACGGCTTGCCAGCGGACATGCAATCGATGGTCCATAATTTCAAGGCTTCTAACCTCCGAGAGATGGTGGAGGAAGCTCAATTCATGGAAGAGATGTTCGCGAAGAGCAAATCTGAGAATTTTGTGGTGGTGTCTGATAAAAGAAAGTGGGAGAGCAGTTCAGTACCTCCCAAGCGGACCCGACCTTTTGTCGGAAACCGCAACTTCGGCAGTTATCAGGAAGCAAAGTGGTGCCCGAAGTGTCGGACCAAGCATCACGGTAATTGTTACAACAATTCTCAAACTTGCTATAAGTGTGGGAAGCCTGGTCATACTGTCAGAGATTGCCCGGTCAGGGGAATCATCTGTTTTGAGTGCAAGGCACCGGGGCACGCGAGGAGAGATTGCCCGAAGCTTGTTTATGGTAGCACGCCAGCAAGGAAGGAGAACCCGCCGAAGGTTCCGGGTCGAGCATTTCAGATGACGGCCGAAGAGGCCAGAGCATCAGCTGACGTGGTATCGGGTACTTTCCTTATAAACTCTGTACCTGCTCGTATTTTATTCGATACGGGTGCTAGTTTCTCTTTCGTATCTGATTTGTTCCGTCAGAAAATTGCTATGCCCACTACTAGTCTCGAGGATGCGTTAGTAGTAGAAATAGCAGATGGTAGACAAGTTCTGACCCGCGAAGTTCTGAACCGGTGTGCTCTTGGTATCAAAGGGAGAGAATTCTCGATCGATCTGCTACCGATGTCAATCGGGGGTTTTGATGTTGTGGTCGGTATGGATTGGTTGTCAAACAATCATGCCGAGATCGTATGTTCCAAGAAGTTGATTCGACTTCCCAACCACTCTGGCGAAGTCGTGGTCATCTATGGTGAAAAGAGGAAGGGGGAAGTGGCAATAATCACAATGGCAAGAGCACGCAGGTGTTTAATAAAAGGATGTTCGTCTTTCCTAGCCTATGTGATCGATGCCAAGTTAGAAAAGTCCAAGCTGGAAGATGTAAAGATCGTGCGTGAGTTTCCAGATATCTTTCCGGACGACTTGCCCGGGTTGCCACCCGATCGTCAGGTAGAGTTTCGGATTGATCTTGTGCCTGGCGCTGCACCGATCGCTAAAGCACCTTATCGCTTAGCGCCATCAGAGATGCAAGAGATCGTAGCAAAACTCCAAGAGCTATTGGAGAAAGGCTTTATAAGACCGAGTTCGTCACCTTGGGGAGCTCCGGTCTTATTTGTCAAGAAGAAGGATGGCACAATGAGAATGTGCATTGACTACCATGAGTTGAACAAAGCTACAGTGAAGAACAGGTATCCGCTTCCGAGAATAGACGACTTGTTCGATCAACTTCAAGGAGCGGGTTGTTTTTCAAAGATTGACTTACGTTCAGGTTATCACCAAGTGAAGGTAAGAGAAGAAGATGTTCCGAAGACAGCTTTCAGAACGCGTTACGGCCATTACGAGTTCCTTGTAATGCCTTTTGGCCTGACGAACGCACCAGCTGTGTTTATGGATTTAATGAATAGAGTATGCCGACCATTCCTCGACAAGTCGGTCATTGTATTCATTGATGACATACTAGTGTACTCCAAGAGTGAGTCAGAACACGAACAGCATCTACGTGAAGTTCTAGAAGTGTTGAGAAAAGAGAGGTTGTACGCCAAGTTTTCCAAGTGCGACTTTTGGCTTAAAGAAGTACAGTTTCTGGGTCACGTAGTCACTCGGGTCGGAGTGAAGGTTGACCCCTCCAAGATTGAAGCTATGATGAATTGGGAGCCTCCTAAGAGTCCGTCCGAGATCCGAAGTTTCTTGGGTCTGGCGGGATACTACAGGAGATTTATCCAATACTTTTCAAAGATTGCTTCTTCCTTGACAGTTCTGACTCGGAAGAATGTGAAATTTGAATGGACTGAAGCCTAAGAGAAGGCGTTCCGGATCCTTCAAAAGAAGCTGTGTGAAGCTCCGATCTTGACATTACCTGAAGGGTCGGAAGATTTCGTGGTTTACAGCGACGTTTCAAAGATGGGATTGGGTTGTGTGTTGATGCAACGAGGCAAGGTGATCGCTTATGCCTCGAGGCAGCTTAAGATACACGAGCAGAATTATCTAACCCATGATCTGGATTTAGCAGCGGTGGTGTTCGCTTTGAAGCTTTGGCGACATTACCTCTACGGCACGAAGTGCACTCTATACACAGATCACAAGAGCCTGAAGTATGTCTTTGATCAGAAAGAGTTGAATATGAGGCAAAGGAGGTGGCTCGAGTTGCTTAAAGATTACGACTGTGAATTGCTTTACCACCCAGGTAAGGCAAATGTGGTGGCCGATGCGCTAAGTCGGAAGGACTATAGCGGAAGTATTCGAGCTACCCATTCAAGGATCGACCTAGTGTCTAGTCTTGTTGAGAAGATCAAGGCATCACAGGTGGAAGCACTGTTAGAAGAGAATCTAAAGGATGAAGTCATGACTAAGCAGCGTTTACTCTTAACGGAAGATAGCCGTGGAGTGAAACTGTTCAGCGGTCGTGTGTGGGTGCCCAAAGTTGGGGGTAATTGTGAGCTGTTGTTAGAAGATGCACACAAGTCTAAGTATTCCATACATCCGGGAAGCACAAAGATGTACAGGGACTTGAAGTTGCACTATTGGTGGCCGGTAATGAAGCTTGATGTGGCACGTTACGTTGAGCGTTGTGTGACGTGTTCGCAAGTTAAGGCCGAGCATCAGCGACCATATAGGAGTCTCCAGTCCTTAGAGATTCTCGAGTGGAAATAGGAGCATATCACCATGGACTTTGTGACGAAGTTGCCTAAAACTCTTCGAGGTCACGATACCATCTGGGTGATAGTTGATAGATTGACGAAGAGCGCTCACTTCTTGGCTATGCGCGAGACTCTACCGATGGATAAGTTAGCAAAGCTTTATATCGATGAGGTGGTCTCGAGGCACGGCATACCATTGTCGATAGTGTCGGATCGCGACAGTCGGTTCACTTCGAACTTCTGGGATGGATTTCAGAAAGAGCTTGGTACTCGAGTGAAGTTGAGTACGGCTTACCATCCGCAAACCGACGGGCAGAGCGAACGAACGATCCAAACCTTGGAAGACATGCTGAGGTCTTGTGTCATCGATTTCGGGGGTAGCTGGGATACTCAGCTGCCTTTGGTGGAGTTTGCCTATAACCATAGCTACCACTCGAGTATCGGTATGGCACCCTTTGAGGCTTTGTATGGACGGAAGTGTCGGACTCCCGTGTGCTGGCTTGAAGCGGGAGAAAAGCAATTCGCCGGACCTGAAATCGTGAAAGAGACTGCCGATAAGGTCAAGTGCATTCGTGAAAGAATGAAAGCGGCTCAAGATCGTCAGAAGAGCTATGCCGATAAGAAGAGGCGACCGATGGAATTCCAAGTGGGCGACCGCGTTATGCTTAAGGTGTCGCCGTGGAAAGGCATTATACGGTTCAGAAGACGAGGGAAGTTGAGTCCCCGTTTCCTTGGACCTTTCAAAGTGCTTAAACGGGTGGGTTTGCAAGCCTACCAGTTGGAACTGCCACCGGAGTTGAGTAGAATACACAACACGTTTCATGTTTGCTACCTCCGGAAATGTTTGGCGGTGGAATACAGTGTCATTCCCCTTTCAGAGTTAAGGGTAGACGAAGGCAACCGTTGTGTGGAGGAACCCGACGCCATCTTAGAGAGAAAGTCTAAAAAGTTGTGTCATAAAGAAGTCACCTTAGTCAAGGTACAGTGGAAGCATCACCGGGGAGCGAATGTGACGTGGGAAGCCGAGGAGGATATGAAGCGAAGATATCCTCATCTTTTCGAATAGTTTGGATTTCGGGGACGAAATCATTCCCAAGTTGGGGAGGATTGTAACACCCCGGATTTCCGTTATGTAATCTTGTTATTCTTGTGTTAAGCTTTTGTCGTTAGCTCCGTGTTTGGTTTGTAGTAGAGTTTGGATTTTTGTGAAGTGGGGACAAGCAGTGAACTACGCGAGTTACACCGCGACTAGAGGTCGCGGAACAACCCGCGTAACCCACTGTTTTGTGTGAGTTTCAGGGAACTACGTGAGTTACACCGCGAGTTAAGGTCGCGGCACAACCCGCGAAACCCACTGGATGGTTTAGGGGTTTTTGGACACGGGCGAGTTATGCCGCGAGTTGAAGTCGCGGCATAACCCGCGTGGTTGCTTTGACCGCTTAAAAGAGTTCAGTTCCCAAAGATCTCATAATCACAAAATCTAAATATCTTTTCTCTCTCTTCCTTTTCTCTCTTTTCAACTTTCGATCTTCGAAGTCTCGTTTGGTTGCTAGTTTTCGGTGTTTCTAGCAAGGGGTCGGTGTTTTAAGCTTCACCTCTTCACCGTGATCGTTATCTGGTTTTCTAGGTTTTATTCCAAAAACCTATCGGTGAGTTCCTACTACATTTTACAAACTTTATACATATCAAAACTCTTATTTGCGAAATCTAAAGTATTTCTACGGTATGATTTTATGTTCTCTACATTTTGTTATAAATGAAGTTTTTGGTGATTCTCGGGGTTCCCGGTCAGATTTGACCAAAATGACGGGTTCCGCCTTATTGAAGTAAAATGATGTTTTACTTGCACATTATGTGGTCATTTGAAAAGAATGTTTATGAACTCATTTTAATGATTTTCATTCTTACCAGAAGTTGAACTGAGAATAGCATTTTTGTTTATAAAATGTACTTATACCATATATTTGTTTATGGTTGGTCACATATGTTGTTGTGACGAGTCCTTACCATTACTAGAGGATCCCTAGGTTTTGGAGTAGACTGTTTTGTTGGGAGGTTATATTCCCCAAATTTGTAGCTATGGATCACATGTTCCTCGGGGGCAACTTGGTACGGTTATGTGAGGCCGGATACTAGCCATGGTTCATGGTGATCCTAGCGAAGGAATATACATTGGTTTCCCTTGGGAGCGCGATCTCACCTCGTAGCACGGACTCTGGGTTCATTGTTGAGGACTCCAAGTGTTTAGCTCATAACTCGGATTTGTGGTCTACTTTGTGTTACACCACTATCCTTGGTAAAATGGTCCTTTTATCACCGTTTAAGAGTTTTGGACCGAAGAGGCCCGGTTGTGGCGAAATGTTATCTTTACGAACTAAACCTTTATGAAAAGATTTCTTTATGTTACCGATGTTTATATCTTTTGAGCCTTATAAACTGTATGTTCTCACCAGGCTTTAAGTCTGACACTTTTTCTCAAATGATGTGTATAACAGGTTTCCATTAGCGGTGGGTGTCGGGGTTTTTGGAGAGACGAGTTTTGAGTCTCGAGGTTTTTGGAGATATTTTAGTATTAATGCTGGGCATTGTTAAGTCCCATTCTTTTGGTGAAATCCTTGTATAGGATTGTATAGTCTAAAGGACTGATCCCGTTTATGGGAAGTTAATGGAATTACCTTCGTCTTTTTGTCAGGTTTTCCATGTTTTAATTTACTCTGATTGTTAGGGTGTTACAGGTTGGTATCAGAGCTCTAGTTTAAGCGAACTAGGCATGAATGTAAGATGTCTAGACTTAGACTGCGTATGCTAAGAATTGATCCGCGAGATTTGGGGTAGAGCTCCTAAGATGGGTTAGTCTTAGAGTCAACGGAAAGTACAATTATCAGGCGTTGTAATAGTGGTGACAAGAACCGTTATGTGTTGTATGTTCATAATTTCACTTAGCTAATGTTATTATGAGGATATTGTACGTAAGAGTCCTTGATTTGTTGTTGATATGACAATTGATAATGTGGTAGTACGTTTTCTTTTCGTGTTTTCCTATCTCTCTCTTATCTCTTTCCTTGTTCTGTGAAGTTGTTCAGCATGGTGAATACGCGTGGTAGACCGCCTACTCGTGTTGATGGTCTGGAAGCGACAACCTCTACAGCGGGTCAGCCGGAAGGAGATGAGGTTATCGTTCGACCACCCGTTCAGCAAGTACTAGGTGGGGGGCCAGAGGTCATTCCGCGAGTAGACCTGGCTTCGTCCCACCTAGTCGTCAGGGATGTTAATCCCCAGTCTGAGTTGTTGGCCAGCGTGATGTTGGCGATGAGAGAAGAGATGGATAAGCAGCAAGAGTTTCTGCTGAAAGCGATGGAGAACCGTCATGTGAATCATCGGAGGAGTGAGACGGTGGTAGAGAACGTCGTAGCAGGTTCGGGAGGCGATGGTATAAGAGTCGTGTCGGTAGAGCGCGGGATTTCTGGTGCTCCAGGGAATAGGAAGAGTTGTTCCTATAAGTCCTTTCTGAGTTGTGGACCGCCAGAATTCTTCGGTTCAGATGACCCGGCAGTGTGTGTAAAGTAGATCCGAGCGGTGGAGCAAGATTTTGGCTCTTCCGAATGTGGTGATGATCAGAGGGTGCGGTTTGGTACCCAACTGCTGAGGGACACCGCACTCATCTGGTGGAATATCATCTAATCCACTCTATCTCCTGAAGTGTTGGCTCAGTTGTCGTGGGCCAAGTTCAAGAAGAAGCTACTGGAAGAGTTTTGCAACGAGAGAACGATGGACCGAATTGAGAAAGAATTCCGGTCCTTGGTGAAGGGAAGTCTGACGGTGAGGGAGTACACCCGTCAGTTTATGGAGAAGCTGGGTCTGGTGGGGCACGCTGCCCCAACAGAAAAAGACAAAATGAAAGCCTATCTCAACGGCTTGCCAGCGGACATGCAATCGATGGTCCATAATTTCAAGGCTTCTAACCTCCGAGAGATGGTGGAGGAAGCTCAATTCATGGAAGAGATGTTCGCGAAGAGCAAATCTGAGAATTTTGTGGTGGTGTCTGATAAAAGAAAGTGGGAGAGCAGTTCAGTACCTCCCAAGCGGACCCGACCTTTTGTCGGAAACCGCAACTTCGGCAGTTATCAGGAAGCAAAGTGGTGCCCGAAGTGTCGGACCAAGCATCACGGTAACTGTTACAACAATTCTCAAACTTGCTATAAGTGTGGGAAGCCTGGTCATACTGTCAGAGATTGCCCGGTCAGGGGAATCATCTGTTTTGAGTGCAAGGCACCGGGGCACGCGAGGAGAGATTGCCCGAAGCTTGTTTATGGTAGCACGCCAGCAAGGAAGGAGAACCCGCCGAAGGTTCCGGGTCGAGCATTTCAGATGACGGCCGAAGAGGCCAGAGCATCAGCTGACGTGGTATCGGGTACTTTCCTTATAAACTCTGTACCTGCTCGTATTTTATTCGATACGGGTGCTAGTTTCTCTTTCGTATCTGATTTGTTCCGTCAGAAAATTGCTATGCCCACTACTAGTCTCGAGGATGCGTTAGTAGTAGAAATAGCAGATGGTAGACAAGTTCTGACCCGCGAAGTTCTGAACCGGTGTGCTCTTGGTATCAAAGGGAGAGAATTCTCGATCGATCTGCTACCGATGTCAATCGGGGGTTTTGATGTTGTGGTCGGTATGGATTGGTTGTCAAACAATCATGCCGAGATCGTATGTTCCAAGAAGTTGATTCGACTTCCCAACCACTCTGGCGAAGTCGTGGTCATCTATGGTGAAAAGAGGAAGGGGGAAGTGGCAATAATCACAATGGCAAGAGCACGCAGGTGTTTAATAAAAGGATGTTCGTCTTTCCTAGCCTATGTGATCGATGCCAAGTTAGAAAAGTCCAAGCTGGAAGATGTAAAGATCGTGCGTGAGTTTCCAGATATCTTTCCGGACGACTTGCCCGGGTTGCCACCCGATCGTCAGGTAGAGTTTCGGATTGATCTTGTGCCTGGCGCTGCACCGATCGCTAAAGCACCTTATCGCTTAGCGCCATCAGAGATGCAAGAGATCGTAGCAAAACTCCAAGAGCTATTGGAGAAAGGCTTTATAAGACCGAGTTCGTCACCTTGGGGAGCTCCGGTCTTATTTGTCAAGAAGAAGGATGGCACAATGAGAATGTGCATTGACTACCATGAGTTGAACAAAGCTACAGTGAAGAACAGGTATCCGCTTCCGAGAATAGACGACTTGTTCGATCAACTTCAAGGAGCGGGTTGTTTTTCAAAGATTGACTTACGTTCAGGTTATCACCAAGTGAAGGTAAGAGAAGAAGATGTTCCGAAGACAGCTTTCAGAACGCGTTACGGCCATTACGAGTTCCTTGTAATGCCTTTTGGCCTGACGAACGCACCAGCTGTGTTTATGGATTTAATGAATAGAGTATGCCGACCATTCCTCGACAAGTCGGTCATTGTATTCATTGATGACATACTAGTGTACTCCAAGAGTGAGTCAGAACACGAACAGCATCTACGTGAAGTTCTAGAAGTGTTGAGAAAAGAGAGGTTGTACGCCAAGTTTTCCAAGTGCGACTTTTGGCTTAAAGAAGTACAGTTTCTGGGTCACGTAGTCACTCGGGTCGGAGTGAAGGTTGACCCCTCCAAGATTGAAGCTATGATGAATTGGGAGCCTCCTAAGAGTCCGTCCGAGATCCGAAGTTTCTTGGGTCTGGCGGGATACTACAGGAGATTTATCCAATACTTTTCAAAGATTGCTTCTTCCTTGACAGTTCTGACTCGGAAGAATGTGAAATTTGAATGGACTGAAGCCTAAGAGAAGGCGTTCCGGATCCTTCAAAAGAAGTTGTGTGAAGCTCCGATCTTGACATTACTTGAAGGGTCGGAAGATTTCGTGGTTTACAGCGACGTTTCAAACACTAATATATCTCATATATATATATATATATATATATATAGGGAGAGGTTCATTTGAGAAATGGTAAATATATGAGAAATAGAGAAGTAATCTTAGCCATTCATCTGGTCAACATTTGCGGCTTTGACCGCGAAGCACCGGATAATTCCTTGTGTGGTCTATAGAAGGTAGAGGGGTAATTTCGTAAAATACACGGGATGAGTTCATATATGAATCTGTATGAATCACAAAGATTCATATATGAATCTGTTAATTAGTTCAACTGATTCATATATGAATCTTTGTGACAATACAGATTCATATACGAATCTTTGTGATTCATACAGATTCATATATGAATCACAAAGGTTCATATATGAATCTGTTAGTTAGTTCAACTGATTCATATATGAATCACAAAAATTCATATATGAATCAGTTAAAAGAGTTCAGTTGTGAATTGTACTGGTTCATATATGAACAATAGTTCATATGTGAATTATGCATGTTCATATATGAACACAGCCCGTGTGTTTTGCAATCCAAGGGTATTTTTGTCTATATACAAATTTCGTATTTCTAGGAAATAACTAACTTCCTTAATTATCTCTTTCCTCTCTCTCTCTCTCTCTCACACACACACACACACGATCCCCTGGCACCATCCACTTCCGGGCTCCGGAGACATCCTTCCACTGGCGGTGACCTCCTCCCACTCCGGCGAACTCCACCATTTCCGGCGAGTTTCATATGAGAAAGAACATAAGAAACTTTCAAATTTTCACGATTCATACGAGAAAAAACATATGAAACTTCGAAAATATATGATTGTTTCGAAAAAAAATATGAATATTCATATAGGAGAAATATATGAAACTTAAAAATCCGATTATTTATACGAGAGAAAAATATATGAAACCATTTTATGAAAACATTTGACATTGTTAATAAAAATATATGAAGTTATATAAAAATATATGATTATTACGAAATTTTCACGTTTCATATGAGAAAAAACATATGAATCCATTAATGAAAATGCAGAAAACCCACCGGAGTTTAGAAGGATTCGCCGGAGTTTGGTATCCTCTTCGATTTCACTTTCTTGTTCATCATGGTGGCCGGAACTTTTGAGAGAGAGAGAGAGATACGGGTTCACTTTCTTGTTCATCATTGTGGCCGGATTGTTGTTCATCATGGCGGCCGGATTTTTGAGAGAGAAAGAGAAAGATGGCGGCCGGAATTTTGAGAAAGAAAGAAAGTGACGTCGGCTGAATTTTTGAGAGGAGAGAGAGAGATTAGATAAAAATGGAAAAAATTAAGGAGATAATAGCCATAATTATATTAATTTAAATTAATTAATAAATTTAAAATTTAAAAATTGTTAAAAATTATTCCCAAACTGCCCTTTTCCTATTTTTTTTAATAAATCTAAATCCTAAAAATTCTCAACCGTTGATTAAAAATTCGGATGATCTAGATGAGTTTGTAAGTTTGCATGGTTTAAAAAGTTTGTAAATGATTGTCCCTATATATATATATATATATTCTTCCAATGTATCGCACGATTTAGGCTTCGACGGTGGAGCTATGTTGTTTCAACTATCGCACGGTTTCATCTTTTGCAAAGTATCGCATGCATGTACTCAATGCATAACATATATTGCATGATCGGTGTTTATCTCATGACTTAGGTTTTTGTTTATCGAATACAAGTGTTTATCGTATACCACAATCGATCGCACAAGTTTATTGCATGCCTCATCTATCGTACATATCCTTGAAGCTTTTTATCGCACGACAAAGAAGATCGTGTTGTTGTTCTGATTGGTTACGACAAGTTTGGAACAACAGTGGGTTACGAAAAGTTTCGAGGTTTCGATCGTTTTTTTTCAGAAATCATTCGTAAGCTTCAATCCTGATTATGGAAGGTTACTTTGTGTTGTAAAGTGTTAATAAGGGTTACGAAAACTTAAAGGAAAGGTTTTCAACATAAAAAACGACCCCATATCATGTGTTGCAGATTTGGATCGTGAGGTTGAAGATGATGAACAGTACTTTAACGGTTCCGTTAACTTTCTTACATTTTTGGTCCTTTGAGGTTAAGTGTCTGTTAGTTCAGTTAGTCACTGTTCCATTAAGTTCATCAGTTTTCTGACATTTTTGGTCTTTTTTTTGTTAACTCTCAGTTAGTTCCGTCAAGTTTTGTTTGTTAAGTTCGTTAGTTTCAGACATTTTTTCTCCTTTTTCCATTAACTCTCAGTTAGTTCCGTTACGTTTGTCCGTTAAGTTTCGTTAGATTTTCAGTACATTTTTAGACCTTTTTCTGTTAAGTGTCAGTTAAGCCTGTTAAATTTTCATTTTGGTCAGTTTTGGTCCCTGGACTTTAAGTTTCAAGTTTTGTCATTTCCAATCCTTGTTATTGTGAATTGTGTGTTCATTCCATACTTTGGTTTATCGCTCAACAAAAGACCAAGAAGAACTTTTAGCGCACGAAGTTGACCTGAGAGTCTAAAAGCATCGCACGGTTTGCATGAGATCGCATGGTTTTATGGTTTGAGATCTTTTGCGACAGTTTGCATTTATGTGTGACTTTCATTTTATGTGATTCGTTTTGACGTCGTTGATCTGACTTGGTTTTATTTATTTTGCAGGTGTTATTCTCGAGATTTGACTTTTTAGTTCAGATACGATTATCAGAATCTAATTTTTGGAAACAAATTTATTTTGAGATCTGTTTTTCAGATTTAATTTTGATTTTAATCCGAATTTATTTTCTCTGATTTTTTCAAGATTCGATTGTTTGATAAGTTTATTTTTGATCGATTTTTCAAATATCCTTATCAAATCAACACCGATTAACGATCATTTCGTTCAAGTAACAATGTCTTATTCTGTTTCTCAATAAGAAATTTTCGATCTCAAAGCCAAGATTGCAGCTCTTGAAGCAAGATTGGAAAACAATCAAAATGTGTTTTTCTAAGTTAATGGTGAAAATGCTGACAATCTGAGTTGGACACAAGATTTAAAAAGAGAAAATGAAAAACTTATTGAAGAAAATAATTTTTTGAAACATCAATTATCTGAACTCTCGAAAAAGCTTTGTAGATCCCAATGCAGTGCAATCAGAAGTAATATGAATAATGATGAACAGAATATTAGCCACAGCAACTAGTCATATGATTGATAATTCTTCAAAGGGTTAAGGTTTACAGAGAGTATTTCTGATAAGAATATGTAAACCTAATGACTAGTAAACTGAATAATGAATTTCTAAATTCTAAACTGTTCAACCCTAATTATGAACTAAATAAGCCTTTATATACTTAGGCTTTACAAGCAATTGGGCTTATGGGCTTGGGCCCATCTTAATAAAATAACTTTCAATTAATTACAAATCAAACCCTTATAAATACTTTATTCCACTTTTAACACTCAGGACTTTCAGTCCTAACAATCTCCCCCTAAAGTTGAATAAAGCATTTATTTTCTTGAAATCTTCAAACATTGATCTTCTTTAAATCTTCAGGTTTGATCTTCTTTCCCTCTTGAGTCTTTGAAGAACTTTGGTGTTGCATATCTTCATATCTTTCCAAGCTCCCCCTTGAATAAAGCTCTTGGTCTTCATAGTTTCAACTTTGTAACCAGATTCAATGTACAGTAGCCTCGACTGAACACACTATCACGCAACTTTTAACTGTAGAAACTCAATCACATCGGATCAGCACACAAGAAAGATAATGTGAGAGTAATGTGACTTTCCACGGTGCATCTTCAGTTTAAAACAAAGAATCTGTCTTTGAACCGTGAGTTGAATAGGCTTTCATCTCAAGAACTTGTTTCAATCAGCGCGTAGGAGGAATGATAAACAAATTTGTAGCAGACACCACGTGATACAGGAAAGAAGAAATAAAATCTTTGAAAAATGAAACATCATCATCATCTTCATCTCTTTTAAAACTTTGAAATTGAACTTTTTCTCCCCCTTTTTGATGATTGTGAACATCATGATCATCAAAACTTCTTCAATTTCAGCACTTTCTTTGATCTCCCCTTTTATGATAATTTGACTTTCTCCCACCTGTGATCTGAGTATCTGTCAATTCATGAAATGTATATATCCGAATCTTTTCAAATTCAGATATAAAAGGAATTTAAAACCTGAATCAACAAATGATACAGTTAGTAAGCCTGTAAGTAGCACGGAGCCACTTTGTACAACGGATGTACTTTGGAAAGGAGTTTTTGTGATGTTCACTCCTTCAGGGCTTCCATTCAATCATTGAAAAATCACAAAGGAATTTTCTATGAATGTTATGACAAGAAAACTTATTCCTTGTGTGCTCGTGCAAGTGTAGAAATGATTGAAGCTACTTAGCTTGATCAGGCTCAAAAATGTGTAAACTGTTGAGACAGCAACATATATTACACGGACTCAATGTGAATGAAAGAGATGCGAAGGTGGGGCAACTTTCCTTCTTTTTCAATATCTAAATCTTCCGAGTGAAGAATAGATAACAGATATGCTGCGTCCCCAAAGAAAATGAAACATTTCTTTGTTAAGAAAGAAACGAGTGGTTGGTGGGGTTAATGCAAGAGTTGGCATGGGCTAGGTGCCTTTTTCAATGATGGTCACCAATGAGTGTGAACCAATCAGAATATGTGGTTGCCCAGCTCAGAAAGTGGTTGGTACAGAGTTCTGATATTCTTTTAACTCTGTTCTCACACCCTCTTTCTTTTTAACATTAAAGCTCACTTCTAACCAAACTCTCTTTTTCATTTTTCCGCTCAGCACAATGAGAAAAACTCAATCCGATGAGTTATCTCCCCCACTCTTTGATTTATGACCCCTCACCCCTCAAATCACTCTAGGATAACTTCCGGGGTAGGAAACACTGGTTAACGTGAATCCATGGAAGTACTGTTTAAGTTCTCACACAAATCCCATGTAAGTCTTAAAAAAAATTACTCAACAGTTTAACTTGAACATTTAAGCACAAAATGTATGATACTACTGTCAAAATGTATGTTCATAAGATTTGATCAATTGAACTTTGAAGATTTCTCAAAACAAGTATATTGAATGAATGAAATCAAATCAAGAGAATTGTTTTGAGAATCTGACAGTGTATCAATCAGATCACATAAAATGGATAGGGTATCAAAGAATTGGATATTTTGTTTATATGAACGAATATAAACAATTTTGCAATGAAAGCACAAGATTAGAAATAATGATTTATGCTCAACAATATTGAATATCAAACGGGGGTATTACCATCGAAAAATTGGTTCATTATGAGACATGGTAATAACAAATACAAATGAAGTACTGAATCTGTGTGTGTGAATACGTTACAGTATAAGGATAAGATAATACGCAAGTATTGATCTTTAGAAACACACAGTCAGTTAGACATTAAAGTTCAAGAATTGAAAAACATTTTAAAATCACACTTCTTAATTCATAAAATCTTTTGAGAATCAGAAGTGGTTTGAGCATTTCAGAAACTGTTTTTCATGCTTGAAAGTTGTTCTTCTTTCAAACAATCAGAGATCTAGATCAGAAGATATTTACCTTTAAGCTCCCCTTCAAATCATGATAGAGCGATATAGATCTATTAAGCTCCCCCTGGATATTTGCTACATATCCAAGTCTGAACGTTGAAGAACGGGTCCTGATCTGTCATGTGATCAGAAGCCTAACTTCGTTGAAGTCCGGGTTCTAAGCTGATTTACTTAGAAGCCATTATTCTTCTACTCCCTCTTGACAGTAGGTGCCTGCAACACAGAATCAGTTTTCGGTTTTGGTACCCACTGGTATTTGGGTCCTCGAATGTTAGTTGCAGTTCTTATAGGGGATATAGAATAAGAACCATACCAGAAATGATCACTGGTTTTGTGAATGTGATCATGTGTATAACAATAAGAACAGTGGTATTTCTTACCTGATAACCTGAGTAATTGATCTCTCGAGTAGATATGATCAGGTTTACTTTTACTCGATTTGTTCTTCTTGGCATTGACCGCATGTACACATGATTCTTTTTCTTTCAGCTCATCTTCAACGGGTTTCTTCTTCCAGACCAGTTCCTCATCTATGTATCTCTTTCTTCTAGAGAGTGTACCTGAACCATC
Source organism: Arctium lappa (assembly GCA_023525745.1). Classification (NCBI taxonomy): domain Eukaryota; kingdom Viridiplantae; phylum Streptophyta; class Magnoliopsida; order Asterales; family Asteraceae; genus Arctium; species Arctium lappa. The sequence continues at coordinate 31,029,162 of CM042051.1, read as the reverse complement.
TATATTGCTATCATAGTTAGTTTTACGAATCCGATCAAAAGATTTAACTGACCTTTGTGGAGAGACATATTTCTGATTTGTACTTGATACAGACTTTTCAAGCACTTTAATCGTCGAAGCAAAGTTGTCTCTTTCTTGAACAAGCAGGTCAATCTTCTTCGTGAACTCAGACTTCGTTTTCTGCTCTTTTAGTGCCTTCTCAGATAGTTCAGACAACTTGGCAGTAAGCTTTTTGATCTCAGTCTCAAACAAGCTTCTTTCTTCTTCAAATCCCTTCTCAGCATTGTTTCTTTGGCTAGATATTTCTTTGAAGACACCAACATTCTTTTGTTCAATGGCTTTATTCTCTTTGGCAAACTTCTCTCTTTCTAGAATGATTACTTTCTGAAAATCAGAAACTTGCTGAGAAAGTTTTATGCATTTCAGCTCAATTTCTTTCTTCTCATCAGCACATTTTCTCGAGAATTCTGAGAACTTCTTTGCGAAATATTTCTCTTTAGTCTCAAAATCAGATTTGTGTTTAGCAAGCAGTTGCTCCAAATCAGATAAACGCTTTTGAAGATCTGCATTTGCATCTTTCAGTTCAGAAATATTTTCCTCAGAACTTTCAACAGAGACTGTTTGCTGTGTTTTAGCTTCCAAAATAGAGATCTTTCCTTTTAGCTCAGAGTTCTCAGCTTCCAATTCTCTTCCTGTTAATAAATCCTTTGTCCCTATCACCAACCATTCAGCACAATCCCACAACTCTTTTCCTGTCATGTTGTTAGTATTTATTTGACCAATAATTTCACTAAAAATGTCACTAATAAATTCATTACAGATACTACTTTTCATATAATTTCGAGCTACATTGTTAGCCCTCTCTCTTTCCTCCTTTTCCATAGGTGAAGCTTCTGTAGGAATCTGGGATTGCATCTCCCCTTCAGTCAAAGATAATCTGATGTAGGGCCCCACCTCATGTTCGTCCACACAGTTCAAAAAATAAACTTTTCACTCTTCATATTCTCTTTTGGACTTCAGCCTTGGTAGGTACCCCATTTTGATCGTTTCGAATAGAATATATTCGCTCCGGCTTTGAAGAGAGATGAAACTTGAAAGTGCAGGGGCCAAAAGTGACAAAATGTGAAACTTGAAAGTTTAGGGTCACAAATGACACGCTGAATCCTTGAAGTACGGGGGCTGAAAGCGACACAAACTAAAACTTAAAACTAGAAGGACTAAAAATGACACAAACTAAAACTTAAAACTAGAAGGACTAAAAATGACACAAACTGAAACTACTAACTAGAGGGACTAAAAGTGTAAAATTGAAACTTCTAACGGACTTAACTGAAAACTAACGAAAAAGGACTAAAACTGAAATAAAAACTAACCAAACTAACAAACTAACAGAACTAACGGAGACTTAACGGAAAAGGACCAAAAAGTAAGAAAACTAACCGTCACTTAACGGAAACACTATTCATCATCTTCCTCGTTGAGCCAACCTGCAAAGCTTCGAAACGGTTAGAAACTTTCAATGCAAAACGATCGTTAAAGCTCCCTGATCAGTCCTTAACAGATTAAAATTCAACCGGTCAACCCACGATCACAAACGAACCAACCGAAAACTTTTCGGAAAACGATCGAAACTTTAGAATATCAGTATGAGTTCAAACTTTTCGATCAAAAATGATCGTTTATATTCCCTTAATCTCTCTCAACTGATTAAATCTCGAAACAGTCGCTCAAACTCTCGAACGAACCAACCGAAGATTTTTCGGAAACCGAACGATAATTTAAAAACTTGAAATGAGATGAGATTTTTCGATAGAAATCGACCGTTTCGACTTTATAAGCAACTCTTAACAATTTAAAATCAAAAAAGTTCACGATCGCTACCGAGTCAACCGAAATGAATTCGAAAAACAATTTGAAAAACTCAAGAACTTGTTCTTGACGTAAGAAGTTGGTTGGATGGACAGCGGGCGTTAGATATCGGTCGGTTGGCGATCCGATCGATTGATGATAGTGCCGGTCGAATGATGGTACCAGCCGCTTTAGGTGTCGGTCGAATGATGGTACCGGTCGTTTAGGTGTCGGTCGAATGATGGTACCGGTCGTTTAGGTGTCGGTCGAATGATGAATACCGGTCGTTTAGGTGCCGGTCGAAGGAAAATATATATATATGCGATGTATGCGTGAGATATTAACTATGCATGTATGTTATGGATATATGAATGCTATGTATGTATGAGATAGATATAGATTTAATCAAACAAGTCTCCGATCTCAAACCCAAATGCACCGTCCCACTAAATTTAAATTGACCAATCACAATTAACCAAGTCAAGACTTTAAAACACAAACCATGCAAAAAATGGAGACCCGGGAGAATAAGACCGGGAGACAAGGTACCGGTCAAACAAATTGTAGTATACCGGTCGAACAACAGGACCTGTAAAAACAATGTATCGGTCGAACCAAAGGACCGGTAAAAACAATGTATCGGTCAAGCAAAAGATATCGGTCCAATAATATATCGGTCGATAACAGATAAATAGATAGACTTAAAAGCCCGATAACCACGAAGAACACTCCGATAATCACGAAGAATCTCAAGAACAATCGACTTTTATTAACCCAGAAATTCAACAGCTTTGCAGATCGAATTAGTAAACCCAGAAAAAAAATTCAAACCCCAGATTTGAACTTTAGGAACACTGAGTCGATTTAATTGATTAATTTCCAGAAACAAATTCGACCGCACTTACACAGAACAACCAGATCGTTCGATAATCAATTTTTTTTTCTTCAGAAAAACAGTTCGACTGATGGCACAGTACCAAATCGATTTTGCAGAAACCAAATACCCGGAAATCAAACTTTTTAGAACAGATCTACCCCGAAAACAATACAATAAAAAAAATACGAACACAGATTTCAACTCATGCAGATACGAGCCCAGAAAATCGATTTCAGAAACACAGATAATAATAATTAAAACAGATAATCGATTAAAGGGTAATAGACAAACTTTTTTTTTGATCGTATCGAATAAAATTAACTCGATTCTGCTCTGATACCAATTGTAGATCCCAATGCAGTGCAATCAGAAGTAATATGAATAATGATGAACAGAATATTAGTCACAGCAACTAGTCATATGATTGATAATTCTTCAAAGGGTTAAGGTTTACAGAGAGTATTTCTGATAAGAATATGTAAACCTAATGACTAGTAAACTGAATAATGAATTTCTAAATTCTAAACTGTTCAACCCTAATTATGAACTAAATAAGCCTTTATATACTTAGGCTTTACAAGCAATTGGGCTTATGGGCTTGGGCCCATCTTAATAAAATAACTTTCAATTAATTACAAATCAAACTCTTATAAATACTTTATTCCACTTTTAACACTCAGGATTTTCAGTCCTAACAAGCTTGATAAATTAGAGCGTGAGAGTGCTGCATATAATCAAAATTATGTTACTAACTATAATTCCATTATTGCTGAACATAATGAGTTGATAGAGAGACTGATAGAAGCTAATATGAAGTAGGGGTGCTCAAAAAACCGACCAACCCGATCAACTCAACTCGACTAACCCAGAAAAAAATCAACCAAAGGTAACCTGACATATAATCGATACAAAATTATGACAACCCAAAGTTATTAGATTGATATTGGGTTAGGCTCAAAGTAACCCGACCAACCCAATAACTTGATAAGCGTTTTAGCGACTTCTCTAAAATCATTTATATTTCCCTTTAATATGTATAAGTAACCAAAAACAAATCGGCAATAACGAGCAATGGAACTCATAAGAGGACATTATTGAAAAGTTATATGTAATACATAAATATTTGATGAACTCGTATATTCTTTTGAATGATGGACCGTATTTCAAATAAAAGTTTCCTTATTTTTATGTTTTCAATATTGTTTTTACTTTGTTTAAACACAACACGACCAACCCGACCAAACTGACCAACCCGAGAGGGCTAGGTTGCCATTTTGTTTGGGTTGGGTTGAAATTTCTCAAACCCCCAACATTGGGTTGGGTTGTTGAAACGCCTTCAAACCGATCAACCCGACTCGTGAGTACCCCTAATATGAAGAGAAGTGACCCGATAAGTGTTGAAGCCTCAGATAAAATATCTGCACTTGGACGAAAAATTGCAGATTTTAAAGCCCGAGAAGAGCAGAACTTGGCGCTTGAAGAGAAACAAAAAGCTGCAGAGAGTGAAAATCTTGATCTCTAGAAAAGGCTTTATATTTTTCAAAAAGAAAAGGTTGATTTTTTAAATGAGAATAAGAATTTTGAGAGAAATATTTTTGATCTTTCAAAGAAGATTTTCGAGGAAAGAAAGATGTTTGAGCTTAAAAATACTAAACTTTCAAAACAAATATCTGATTTTGAACAAGTTTTAGTGCTCGAGCGAGATAATTTTGATAGTCAAAGAAAATCTTTTGATAATGAAAAGAGAGTGCTTGAAAATAAAATTATTGAGTTTTTCAAAGAAATATCTGATAAACGCAACAGTATTGAAAAAGATTTTGAAAGTGAAAGAAAGTTTTTAGAAACAGAAATTCGTAAGCTTTCACAAAAATTATCTGGATTAGCAACCAAGATTTTGAAACAACAGACGGTAAAATATGATTTACAAAAGCGATTTGATTGAATTCTCGAAGAAAGAAATATTTTATCCGTAAAAGTCAAGATACTTGAAGAAATAAATTTCAAATCTGATTTATCTGAACAAGCTAATCCTGATACTGTTGTTCTGTTTCCTTATCTTTCAAGTTCAATTTCTACAACTATTTATTCAAAGAGTTTTGTCAAATTAAATGAATTTCCAAAAGATTAAATTCACCCTTCCAATCTTTTCTATAACTTTCGTGTTGATAATACAGATAATCAAGTGTTTCAAAAAGTCAAAATAGTTTGGAGAAAGAAATCAACTACAGAGGACAGTGACTTAAACACGTCTCATAATTCTACTTTAGTTGATATAAAGTCATTTATTTCCAAGACTGATTCAGCTACCTATGTCTATTCTACAGCTAAGCTGATCATTCTGAGCCGAACAAAGATCTATTGCACAAATTGTGGAAATAGTGATTTTGTACTTCCAAGGTATGTTAATAGCTAGTGTGGTACTTATAGTATCCTCGGTCCTCATTTTCATAGCTTCAAAGCTAAGACATCTAACCATCAATGATCCATTAAAGCATGGATACCAAAATCTTTCTAATCTAAATTGCAGGAATGTCATGTGTGATCAATTCAGAATATTATTTAACATGACTGCAGTCAAAGGTCATGCCAATTTTTTAGGGGGAGTACCAAGTTTTTGACTTTTGAATAATTCAGTTCAGAACTAGTTCTTAAATGTTTTTTATTTCTAAACATTTCAGTTTAAAACTCCTAACTCATAGATCTTTAGATTCTGAATACTTCAAATCAAAAACATGTTTTATTTGGTGACTTAAAGGAGTGTTAGGGCCTATATAGTTTCTATGGTCAATCTAGAATCGGAAGGACATACCCAAGAAACAAACTCTATTCATAGATATCAGTGAGGGGTCTAAACATATAGATGAGTTAGGAGTGAAAATAATATAGTGAGGATGTGACGGGACTTAAAAGAATTATTGGTCCTTACCAAATCGATCAGTTATCCGGTTTACCACATAATCAATTCATTATCAGTTTTTGGAGATGTATATTGAAACAGATATGGGCCGAATGTCGATAATTCGTGTTACCCCACCTAGCCACTCAAGTATCTCACAAAAGATGCTTGTTTCATATATTCACGGAGAATTAACATATAATCTATATATTCCTCATTAGGAGGTCTTAGATATTGAAAAAGGAAACCATCACCCTCGGTCTTCGAACTTCATATTCAATTCACTATGTTTATTGATTTATTAACCTGCGTCCCAGGTTGAATCAATCTTTGAACCTAATCTTATGATTTTATATCTTTCACACATCCACGAATCTTTGTGATTCCAATTGCATATCTTCATGATATTGCCGGAACAGTGTGAGAAGTAATTTTTTAATATTTTACCTCAGTGATAACTGGAAGTCCTATCAGAGATACATCAACGCTAACTCTGAAAATAGTCCACGCAATTAGTTTAATTTTTGTGATAACAATTACTAATGTGTTTATGTGTTATCTGATTACCCACCTTGATTACTAAAACGTTTTATCTGATATTTTGCTACTCTTCCGGTTAGTTTTTGAAGTTACATAATGCTCAGGATGCTCCTAAACATCATGAGGGGGATAAATGATATAAAGTATCAAGATTCAAAGACACAGAAGATCATAGCAAAAGCTGAGGGGGAGTACTTGGTACTTTGATTGAACGTGTTTGTAGAAGATTGCTAAGATTAATCTCTTAAATTTGAGGTTGAAAAACCATTAGATTTAATGATTACAATATTATTTAATTGGTTCTTCTATCCTTTATCGTATGGTGTTTGCTATTAGTTGTTTCATTCTAGGAGCTTATAGGAACAAGTTCTCAAGCTGAAAGCCAATTCAACTCGTGGTTCAAAAGACAAATTCTTTGTTTTTAAACTGAAGTTGCACTGTGGTTTGTCATGTAACTCACACATTATCTTTCTTGTGAGTTGATCAGATGTGTTGAGTTTC